>FIZR01022479.1:0-24071 GCA_900060175.1 Ferrisia virgata
AGAAAAAATTCATCTGGTAATTGCTGCAACAATAAAGAATACCTGACCATTTCTACAATATGAGGATGGGAAAGTGATTTCGCCAAATATTTTCTAACTGATTGCCAGACACTGACATGTGTTTGATAAGAAAGCTAGGTGACCTAGCCACACCTTAATAAATGCGAACCCAGCAATACCATGGTGACAAGGGTGCAGTTTGGAAATCTGAAAAAAATTTAAGAATGTCTGAAGGTATCTCTATTTTTGGTGGTATGATGGAATTTTCCAAAATGATAATCCTACCAAACTGCAGACTTGGTGGCCTGCAGTATGAGAAAGCTAGGCTGTTTGGGATTATCATTCTCACATGAAGGCATTTGGGCTCAGTAGAAACCAAGTGAACGAGTTGTTATTTCGGAATTGCCATAAACAATAGAACTTCCTCTATCATTTTTATGCTTGGAGTAGAATAAATAGATTAAACTGCAGAATATTATTATATAGATATCTCCAAACCCAATCACTTGTTGCATGAGAAAGCTAGGCATTCTGGCGTTGGCTTTACACACATTGAGACAGTAGGGCCCAGCAAAAATCAACTGAATGAGTTGTTATCGGGGAAATGCCAAAAACATTAGAACATACTCGATCAATTTTATATTTTAAGTCGAATGACTGGATTAAACCATGGAGTATTATTACATATATTCAAACACCATTGCCCGTTGCATGAGAAAGCTAGGCTTCCTAACCTTGTTACCATTAACCTGAAGAAACTAGATCCGAGCTAAAATCAACTGAAAGCCATGTTATTCGAGAATTGCCAGAATAGAACATGCTTGACATTTTTATACTGAGTGTTGGACAGTGATTTCCCTAAAATCTGACGTCACGTATGAAACAACTACGCTAATCTTTTTTTTCTAGGCCTATGACAGTGTTGGCAGGCTAATGATATTTATTCTTTTAGTGGTAAGAAATTATTTCTCCAAAGATTATTCTTATCAATTTCAAGCCCGGTAAACTGTTAGGTGAGAAAGGTAGGCTTCCTGATTTTGTTTTCACTATTCCAAAAAAATTTGTCCCCAGCAATACTAAACTGAAAAGATGGCAGTCTGGAAATCGTCTGAAAAAATACACGATCCCCAACCATTTTTATAATTTGAAAAGTGAGAAGTGATTTTCACTCTCATTTTTACTTTTCCCAGATGAATTTTTCAAAATACTATAATTACATTCTGTACCACCCTAGCCCAGTATTGGGCCAATGTCAGATGCCCTAGCAGTATTTTCTACATGTGGATTGCAGACATGACCATGTCAAACCATTCATTTCCAACTTCATTTTCAGGGGCTAGGTATGCTACCTGAAAAACTTATTTACTTTGGTGGTCAACTTGGTATCCATCACTAGCATAACTTTTTAGCATGTCTGATTTATTTTGTGTACAAGGGAGTCAAGATGTTCTATAAAATTCATAGAAAATCATCAACCATAATGTAAAGTAAGTACTTCGTATTATAAGATATAGAAATATTTTCACTGTAGAAAACTCTTCAAGTCAAGTAAATATTCAGAAAAGAAACAACTATATTTACCTCGACGTATGAAGAGAAGAAATAGAAAAAAAAACTAGCCCATTAATTGGAAGGAAAATATTTAGTGTTTCGTTGCAAAATAAAATTGTAGTAACAGAATCAAATTAAACTCGTTGAAACGAATAAAAGAAACCGAAGCAACGACTTCATTCTCTACTAAAATAATACTTATAGTAGATAAGGTAGGAGGTACCTCCGTTCATCGTAGGTAGGTCGGGTACCAACAAGAATCGAGAATGTTAGATGAAATTAGCTTTCGGTACGATAACAATCTTCGCTTGAAAATATTCCATTACAAAGTGAAAATAAAAAAATGAAAAATAAAACTGAAAATAATACACACACACAATGAAAAAAAAACTACGGAAAATAATTAACTGCTTTCTTTAATTTTATGTTACAGAAGTACACTCTCTGACAGCTGAAGTAGTTTTTGAGCAGAATAATTACGTCGAATGCAAAAAAAATAAATAAAAGGTGAGTAACATTTCATTTTACATTTTTTACACGTTAGTACTCGTAGCTAAACTATAGTCCATTCCAATCTAGAAGGAACTAAATATGTTTAGCTATGAAACAGAAATTTCCCATTGCAACAGGTAATTTTGTCCTTCATCTTACCAAAATTTGCCTGAAACACTGCAAATTCTTAATTTCATATAAGTGATTGCTCATTTCTACTCTTACTATTTCTAGGTTTTGTCGCAATATCAATGAAAATTATCGAAAAATACCGTTTGAAAGTGTGATTTTGAGTTGCAAAACTGCTGACTCTTTTCGCAAATGAAAGAGTAAATCTCGATTTTTTTATCTCTATAACCTCTTCTGCCATTCCTAAAAAAAAATGTAACTTTTTTGTAAATATTTTGTCGATGAAATCAATATAAGTCGACTGAATAAAAATTAAATTTTTCGAACTTAAATTGCAAATTTAAATTTTTGCGAGTTCAATCAAGATTTTTGGACACATTAATAATGTTTTTTCAAGCAGTGGCACCGTGAGGCAAAGAGTGAACTTGTGGGTCAAAATACATACTCTAAAGAAGAAAGGTGCGCAGAAGTTTTCTTGCCCCAACCTACCCTTTTTAAGTGTAGGAAACCTACGTATTTTGAACGCTTATCACTGGATCAGCGTGAAACACAGAAAAACATAAAAACAAATACAAAACTGTAATCTGCAGAAAAAATGCTATCGAACAACATAAACATACATTTCATCAGCACACCAGTACACCTATGCGCGAAGGTTAAAATATACTCAGGTTATCCCAGAAACAGGTTGATTGTTTGTTGTGTTGCTACAGCAACAAATACATTGCAAAAGTAGTTGCTAAATTTAATAATAGATGCTGTGAGCCTTACAGAATACACTAGGATAATTGTTTTGGCTGGGCATTATGGTTCATTTTTTGGAATTTTGGCCAGCTAGAATTTCTCAGGGACCACTGTGCGGCGGAAAGATGCGTGCAATTTTTTCAAAAATGCAAAACTCGCTTAAAATTCAAAAATTTTCAAATTTCTAAAGAAAATTTTTCTTGAAAATTTCTTTTAAAGATGGAATTATTATACATCTGCTCCGGCAAAAGTTCAAATATCATCTGTGATCTTTTTTAACAATTAGAATCTTGAAAAATTGTTTAGAATTTTTTTAAACAACGCACAAGTTTATTGTCAAACTTAATCCAACTGTTGACATCAATGCTAAGGACATCAACATGCGGGCCACCAAAATCTGAACAATCTAGATTCTGACTATCCAGATATTGATGGTCCACTGTTAATGGTCAAGTTTTGACGGCTCAGTTGATGATAAGTCAACTGTAGAATGCGCTATTATACATCTTTCGATGTTAATATAGCGTTTCATCATCTAAAATTGATGTCCTAAATCCATTTTAGGAGGCATTTCTCGAAAAAAATTCCTTTGTAGTTTTTCAAAAAATCACAAAAAAAAAACAAAATAAACGACGTTTTTTAAAAGCTCCTGAAAAAAAAATGGAAAATGGCAAAAATTTTTCAAAAATGATCATTTTTAGTTTAAATATGTACAATAATTCCACAGTTGGAAAAAATCTCAAAAAAATTTTTATACGATTTTTAAAAAATTTTCAAACTTTGAGAGTTTTGCAAATTAAAAAAATTACGTTGGCAGCTGGAAATTTTACCATATCTTTTTGAGCTCATTTCGCAACTATTGTAACCCCGCCGTTGCAGATATCCAAAAAAAAAGCAAAATTTGGCCCGCCCTGGTGCATACGGAAACTAAGCTACGATTTTAATTAATAATGCTGAAGAATTTCAAAATTGATCCATCACCACAAACTACGTATTATATGAAAGGTAGTGATAACCAAATACTGTACTTTATACTTTCTACTCTTGGAGTATCCCTATTTGTATGCACTCACATTATCGCCTCCTTTCACCTGAGCTGGAGGAAAAAAACGAACGAGTTATCAACTACCCCAGCTCTAATTCGCAGAAACTTCTTCACCATTCATTAATAACGTCATATTTCGCTCGCCAAGTTATACTATAGACCTTCTCTCACCTACACTATACGAATATGCCACCAGCACCGTCAAAACTTGCAAACTTCACGTTGTATGCTGTACGTGGTACGAGTAGGTAAGGATGGTCGTACATTCGCATACGAGAGCGAAAAGCTTACCTACCTACCTACTTACCCACTCCTTTACTCACTAGAAACCAACTTCTCGAGTGCCAGATCGATATGGTATACCATGCCTAACATGTCAAAAATTCTATTCTAGCTTTACTTTTTAGTGTACATATATGTTCCATGGGTACTGTGCAGTATGCACTATGCATACACATGTACATGCTCAATGTGTGGGAGTACCATCGCTTAACGAGTACTTAGAACGTACACGCTGTTACTTTTTTCCAAGATAAGCGAAATGTGATTAACGATGAAAAAGAATTTAATTTAAATACCGAACAAGCTATTAGTGGTAGTGAAACATTTCGTTGTTGGACGCAATTTTATACAATAACTATTTCACGTTCTCGTTATAATTTCTTCGTTTTTTTTTTCTTTTAATTTCCATCGTATTTGGTACCTATCTACCTCTTAACTAAACCAAGCTAACGATACCTATCACGTTCATTACAGCGTCGCGACGCGACGTATAGTGCTGTTGTAAAAGTGCTAAATTATTAAATAATTCAATTTACTCCATTAAAATTATTCCTTTTCGTTTTTATTCTTATGTATACTACGTGGAAGTAGAAAGCCAGAGAGGAGAGAAAAAACATCAAGATTTACGTTAATCGTTTTCCCGCTTGCTAATGTAATATAAAAAGCATTCTCATTTCCGTAGGATGGATGAAAATATACGTATATCCTTACGTAAACATTAAATACCACATTAGGTTCATTGCTATATTTTCTGCACACATACATACATGTTGGTAGGCAGAGGCATTAGGCAGTTAGTTGGTTGGTCATAATTTAGCTAAATAGGTAAATGAAAAATTTTCGCCAAACGCAAGTTGGATTTTAATGCTTTAAAATTATTGCAAAAACTAAACTCACAAGTCAGAACACAAAATTGAGAAAAGAAGTTGATATTCCCATTTTCCATGTCATATTATTAAAAAAGCAAGCCTGTTACGGACTATCAATTTACAGGATATAACGGTTAGGTGGGGGTGGTGGAGAAGAAAGAAAAAAAGAGATCAACAAAATCCGTTGTAGGGTCCTAGAAAACCGCTGAGGCTATTTTAGAGAGGTTCGATAATTTTTCGGCGAACAAAATTCGAAGGGAATACTTCACGCCACAATCCCAAATTTTTACCACGTTTGTTAGAAGTAAATTCTCACCTTTCGATGAAAAAAAAAACTAAAATCGAAACGCCTGAGTACGCACCCTTACTTCACCAAATATGTTGGACTATTGGGTTGGTTTCAGTTGTTATTTTCCGAATTTCAATTAATCAAATGCTAAGAATTGCACTGCTCTTCACGGTCCTATGCCTTCTTCTCTGCCATAGTGACTGATCTCATTCGTGCTTTACTATGTCGGTCCATCTGGTAGGAGACCTTCCTCTACCTTGGGGACCAGCTAGCTTGCCGAATAGAATATTCTTTTCTAGATTCTCCTTGTTCCTTCTGGCCACATGTCCAAAATACCTCATGATGCATTTCTGCCACAAAACGCTCAGCCTTATTGGCTCTTCCAGATCTTCAATGCTTGATTTGTTTGTCCTTTGTGCTATCCTCAGGATCTTCAGCATTCTTCTCCAGAATCACATCTCAAAGGCATCTGTTCTTCTTTTGTCATCTGCCTTCAATTTTCATACTTCTGCGGCATACAAGAAAACAAGGTACACAAGGGCTCTGATTAACCTTTTCCTTGTCTTCTTGGATATTTTCCAGTTATTTGTGGCATTCTGAAGTCTGGCCATTGTTGATTTTCTCGGTGCAATTCTGCGCCATATTTCTGCCGAAGATCCACAACTGGTCTCTATAGTCGAGCCCAAGTAAACAAAAGTGTCAAATTTGTAATATTCTTTCAGGACATCAGACTCTGAAAGGCAGCCAGCCCAATCTATAATCATCACTTTAATGTTTGAAGCATTTATGCGAAGTCCCAGTTCTTCACTCACTGTTTTCACTCGATTGATTAGCTCCACCAGCTCATCTTCATCTCCTGTAACCAGGGTAGGGTCATCAGCATATCTCAGATTCGTGATTCTTCCGCCCCCAATTGAAACTCCCCTACTTAAGTCTGTTGAGTGGCAGTCGCATGATGTATTCGTCGTATATATTACAGAGCGGGGGAGACAATATGCATCCTTGTTTCACTCCCCTTTCTGCTTGAAAAGTACTCTTTAACACTAGACTTCACCAACATTGAGTTGCACTCTAACAGCAATCTTACCAGCTCCACAATATGAGCAGAGACACTAATTTTTCTTAGTACCTTGTACAGTCTTGTCTAGTTCACACACTCGAAGGATGTAGTGTAATCTACAAAGCATATTACAGCAGATGTATTGAATTCGCTGCATTTATCGATGATTTGTCATATATTTAGAATTTGTTCCCTTGTGCCTCTTCCAGGGATGAAATCAGCTTGTTCTGGCAATATCCGTCTGTGTAGAAACGCTTTCAGCCCATTGTCAATGATGCGAAGCATTACTTTGCTAACGTGACGAATCAGAGCAATTGTACGATAGTTGGAACGTACTCTCGCACTGCCTTCCTTGTGCAGCACGCTGTCAATTATCAGAATCAAAAAGCTTGTAACTGGTTTGAGCACGTACTTGTGGTCCACTGCGGAACTCAGGGTGGTAAAAACAGCGTACAAAGCAACGAGAAACTACTAAGCAAAAGCTCAATAAAAAAAACCTCCCTAAAAACTATCCCGATACTATAGGCATAGAAAGAACACGTGCGTGTTGGCCTCACCCACTTGAGTGTTTCAAAGAATGGCAGACGATTCATTTCAGGCAACTTGAGACCTATTTGATTTGACCACATCCTGGAGCCTTGTTTCTTCATCACCCAATCCACCTCACGCATAATTCTCCTCAAATTAAGGTTGGGAATTTAAAGTTGATACGTACATGTGATGGAGCTGTCAGGTGTGATGAAGAGCTGGAATTTGGAAGGTAGACTTCATAAGGGTTGTAAATGTGTTATCTGATGGTTTCAAATTCAACTTCCACTAGTATCACAGTTTGAAAAAAAAAACACCGCAGAACGTTACATTGTTTCATTCTTTCAGTGATGAATTCACATAACAAGTTTTTTTGGTGACACTGAAATTGTCATTCGTTCCACAATAAATACAAAGTCTTACATTATATCAAAACTTGAAAACATTTTCAAAAAAAGAAGAAAAAAAAACAAAATTAACCTGCTTACACATACTATTGTTTTCAATCAGACAGATTTCCATTTTTCAAGATTATTTCGAAGGCTACACTGGAATCAGCGAGTCACAAATAAGTGGTACATACATCGCGTTCGTGAAACGAAATTATCATACTAAGCTTTCGACGCAAATTACTCGCTAGTACTCATTTTACCTCTTCGAGTGGATAATTTCAGCCGCTCCGCACCACCGTTTTTACGGTATTCGTATAATCGAAACGGTGAAAAGTCTAAAGCCTTTGCGAAACTTTCAACATAGGTACTCGTATTCATCGGATAGTTAAATCGCCGCAACAGAAATCGTTTTTCAAGGCTTTTTCACGTTTACGACTCCATAAAGTGTGTAATATTGAGCCAATTTGCACACTTTTTTCACTTCATCTATACACAGTATAACCATAAGTACGCATATAATAAACCATACGCTGAATTGAACAAGAAAACGAAACGTTCGATGGGAAGAGGTGAAGAGAAAAGATGTTTTCATCCGACCAGTCTTAAGCCTCGGTTATGGGGTTAATAAAATCTTATACATAAGTACTTACATAGATCGTCATGGACGTTACAACTTAAATTCTTTGCTCGTTCAATTTTTTTTTTCCTACTTTTTACCTCGGAATTTCTGCACAGAGAATCTGCCACACACGAAATACATGTTTTTTTTTTTTTTTTTTTTTTTTTATTCGTTAACAGAATACTTGGACCGTGGGTGGTACGCGTACGTACTACTTAGTAGTACGATAGGTAGGCATATATTGAAATGTTTTCCCTCTATCATTTTATATTTCTCTATCTCTGTCGCACATACGCGTACTATCCTTCCATAGGGTACTTTTTCTTCACAAGCCATAAAACTTTTGACAGCGTAATAGCAGTTGAAAAAGTCTAAAAAATTTACCGCCCAACTTAATGACGTAATTTCATCGTTAATACGCTTATAGCTGCGACCAAGCTATACCCGGCAGACGACCAGACGCTCAACCACATATTTTAATTTACGAGCATTTCGTATACGAACGTAAATTGCGGATAGGTAGATTGGGCAAGTAGGTAGGTACGTACCTACCCACCTAACTCTACGTGCTTCGATTATTGTCGAAAAGTCCGTCGTTCTCCATCTCCACAGAGTTCGTATTTTTTTTTTTTTTTTTTTTTTTTCGCCAACCAACTTCTGCTCCATGTTGCACATTACGTACCGCGCGAAACAGTCGAGAAGCAGGGGAAAAAGTTCGTTTGGCAAATTACCTTCTTTTTGCCTACTACCTCTTCTCACGAGCTAATATATTATACCACGGTCCTCTCGTATTCACCTACTCACCTACCAGTACCTATACCATATTGGTACGAGAAGGTAATAACAAGCTGATCAGAAAAATTCTTTACCAAGAATTCCGCCCATTTTTATTAATTTACCTAGGTAAAACTACACGACCATGTCGTATATATATATATATATATATAAAAAAGTACCACCGCCACCACTACCACCGCATCGTATCTTATACGAGTCGAGACGTTTAATTAATTTCGAAAACTCGTCGACTAAAGCGTAAAACTTTTTCTCCATCTATATCCTCTTCCCCCCCTCACCTTGATGATGGTTCTACGACCAGCAAACAACCGAACGAGGACGCGAGCCGAACCATGGTATTTTTAGCGGACGATTTTCCCAAACTCTTTCGCATCCGTGCACAAATCTCGCTCTCATTAACGACTTTAGCCAACCTTTAGGATACGCCACAATTATTCCTTCGGCTCAGTATCAAACCTACTCGATCGTCGTACTGTTTACCAAAATATGACGAAATTTCTAATCGGTCCATCCTTTCAACTCGAGAATAAGTCGATGACAGTAAAATGAAAATTCTATATTCGGATTACACTCCATACATTCTTCACTTTCCTTCTCCTATGTATGGCTCCTTTCCTCCTGTTTTTCCTGCTGAAATTCACACAAAACATTTGTCTGATGACATGATCATAAATCCAGTGTATATGAGAAAATTTCAGCTGAATGCAATTTTCCAAGCCCCCTACCTTACTCACTCACTCACTCACCGAAATCACTCCTTCCTTCACCTACATAAAATGTTGATTCTAATCATGGTTATTTAATAATTTTCAGTTCTGGTTGTAGCCAAACAACTTTTAGACGTTTTTTGAAAAAATTTTGCTGACCCATTAATTTTCAAAATTAAAATAATGCATTAGTATTTAGAGCATCCCTGTAAGAGCCCGGTGCTAAAGAATTGGGGTAAAAGTACCAATAAGATTATAACATCAGTATAAGAGCATCAGTACCAAAGCGCTAGTGATAACACATTGGTATTGAAGCACCACTGCAGAAATCATCAGTGCAAAATACAAATGTACTAGTGTAAAGATGACCAGTGTGAAAACCAGCGATGTAAAAACACTTGTGCTTAATGCAAAAGCATTGGTGCTGACGCATCAGTGTTGAAGTACTGGTGCTAAAGCATTGATGTTACACTGGTGATTTGACATCGATGCTTTAGCACCAATGCTTAAACACTGATGCTTTAGCACCAACGCTTAAACACTGATGCTTTAACACCAATGTTTCAACACTGATGCTTTAGCATCAATGTTTCAACACTGATGCTTTAGCATCAACGCTTAAACACTGATGCTTTAACACCAATGTTTCAACACTGATGCTTTAGTATCAATGGATTTCAACACTGATGCTTTAACACCAATATTTCGACACTGATGCTTTAGCATCAATGTTTCAACACTGATGCTTTAGTATCAATGTTTCAACACTGATGCTTTAGCATCAATGTTTCAACACTGATGCTTTAGCATCAATGGATTTCAACACTGATGCTTTAGCCTCAATGTTCCAACACTGATGCTTTAGCATCAACGCTTAAACACTGATGCTTTAGCATCAATGGTTCAACACTGAAGCTTTAGCACTATTGTTTGTACACCAATACTTTAAAATCACTCAATTTATGGTGGAGTTACGGAAGGAACTGCCTCTTTTCAAGGATACAATGGAGAGAAGCTTCAGTTATCTCCACGTTTAATTATTCTAAAAGGCTAATTTTTGAATGTTTTGTACAATACATAACTCTCTATCAATTGCTTTAAAAAGAAACGAATTTTGTGATTTTTGTCCATCTGCAACCATTCCTTTACATCAGGTTATAACTGACTTTTGACCTACGGTCATCCGAACACAGATATATCTAATCCACCTTCTTACCTAAGCTTTGGCAATACACAATCGAAAATTGTGCTAAAACTAGGGTACTTACCAACTTAAAGCATCCACAATTAGATCTCCCAATGAGTCGAGTTTTCATCTCTACAGAGTAACATTCGCATAGAAGGGTGCCTTTTATCGAAAAACACGTCGTGTTTTCTACGCTCCCACCCTTTGCCCGACCATAAACCTTTCAATTAAGGCGCAGAAATAGACTTCACAGTTGTTAACGCTACTGTACGTGTTACAGCACTACAAACACAAAGGAATAAAATGACTATTTTCTCTTCCTGTATCAACCTTTATTCGTGGCAAAGCTTTAATATTTCGGATTTATACATATGTATAGATATATTAAATACACCATGCAGAATCGCTCTCGTCTCCTCAGCTTGGCTGGTACACATACGACGTATATTTAGTGTATAGGGTTTAGGGTACATTGCCACCTTTTCAGCATACCCCACAGCACTCCTTTTGCAAACGATAACTACAGCAAGCTTCGCAGTGTTGCCTGCCATACCAACTCCTAGCTTACTCTGTCACGTGTACCAGAACCTACTACCTACCTACTAGTGTTTCGACATAAGGAGGCAAAAGCTTATTAAAACTTGCTAATTAAGCTTTCGTTAAATACACAGTACATACGCACCTACACATATCTCGCATATTATTGATGTCGAGGTGCTTGACTCTTTTCTGTAACAAAGGACTATCCGTTTCGTATCGAACAATATGCAATATAATCGCGAACATTATACACGTATTTTGCATCTTGTAAGTACCGTGCATTTTAATTTACAAGATATTATACGTAGCTTCGAGTAATACATTTAAGGAATAAATAGGCATGTAGTTGACATGTATTACCTACAAGTTGAGAAATTTGTCTAATACCGTGATACTATAGATTTTTCGCAATTATCTTGATAATATTATCTATTCTGTTTTCGTATGTAATTAACTTTGATGTTTCGTTTGATCGAATTAGAAACTTAGAAATTACTTCATTAACGAGTAATATAAGCATTGAGATTCTAAAGAAGCTAGCGCAGTTAGGTACTCGATTATTACACTTTTTATGCAAATTCAAAGATAAAGGCAATATTAATAATATGAAAATTATTTGATATTGGAATGTGAAACAATTGACGAGTAATTCTAGCCTAAAATAAATACTACCCCATCGTTCAAAAGATAAATGAAACTAGAAAAACAATAAGAAAGTATTGTTTCAAATATGTAGGTACTCGGAGCACCGCTGTTCAAGTACTTCATTCTGTTCTGTTTTCAAACACCACCATCGCCATATCCGAAAGAAAGAATGAAAGGATCAGCTAAAATTACTGACTATTCAAAACCGCCAAAATGGTCGCGTAAAAATTAATAAATAACCCATCCGAACCGCGTAATAGGTACTACCTAATACATTAATATCTACTTCGTTTGTGCGTGTTTTTTGAGTAATGTTTCGAAAACCACAGTCAGAACGGAGAAGTATAGTCCGATGGTGTACACCGGGCCGGGCTGGGGCCGGTGAAACATCGCTTATGCGTGTGATTTATTACATTTCCACGAAATCCGTACAATATATAGACGAGGCAATGGAATATCGGCTCGGCGCACGAATAAAATTATACCAGGCTGGCTAAATATTCATAAATCATTGGTGGGAAAAACATTTGTCTGGATACGTACAGTACATCTACATAGCCATTCTAGCAACTATCATTCGTTTGTATATTGGATATACCATAACGTAACGAGCTCAAAGCGACCATATATTCTCTTTGAGATTGAAGTAGAACATTGAATTTTACAAAATTCACGCTGATATGAGTATGTCCAACTTGAGGTGAAACTAATCGCTACGAAATATTAAAAGGGAGTTGCTGTTGCATAATGCATAAAACAGCGCCATCAAAATACAGCCAACGAATAACAAAATCGAATAAAGAAACCACCTAAATGAAAGGAGAAATACAGAGTGTTTCGGAATAGAAGTAAAGAATTTGTACCAGCAACTAGGCAACACATATCGAGTCTATGTATGCATGTTTGACTAGCCTCTGAGCCACAGGAGTATTTTTTTCCAATTTCGTTCATGTTTTTCAAGCAAGTGCAGCTCGAGAACTAAAACAAGTAAACATTTGGAATTTATTCGAGGGAAAAAAGAATTTCATCTAGATCATGATGGCGTAAGTGGTTAGTTTTGTAACAGTCGAGAACAGAAGTGAACAGTTGATAAAATAATAAGAAAAATATGTACAAAATCTTCATTTTTTTTTTTTTTCATTTTTGTTGAATTATTCAAAAAACTGTTCCCAAAGCAATTAGTGAAGTTGATCCTATTCAAAGAAAAAAGCTTGCAATTCGCAATGCCGAAAATCTCACTTGGCTGGAAAATTATGATCATTCTAAGGTTTTTTCAAGATTTGATTCGTATTATTTTTGAGAATTCAAATGCTCATAATTTTTCAGCTAACAAGAGAACCTCCTCAACTTTTCGGCTACGGTTAAAAAAATAGGACAGATGGAAAAAGCACTTCCAAAAAAAAAACAAAACCAAATTATCAGCTGCTGAAGTTTATTTTTGGATTTTTGGTGAATTTTTGAAAATTTTTACCACTTTGTGGCTGATGAATACAGCATAAATAAAATATTTTACAAAATATGATTTATTGAAATTATAATGAAGAAAATTGGGTTACTATTACTACTTGATATTGACCTCGAAAACCGATCTTTCATACTTTCTGGACGTAATAAATTATTTGCTGGAGGCTCCAGAATTTCTGGAAAATTTGATACATTTCAGTCCCAAGCTGCAGATCAGGTACTAAAAAGATTTTTGTTAAAAAAATGTCTCAATCTATTCAGTTTTTCAATTTTTTATAATGAATAAAAAAAATTTTCTAGTCTCGAAAACGTCTGGAAAATAGGATAGATGAATTCACACGGTTAATATAAAGTAGTAAGCTAATTTTATCCATTACCTATAACTTTAATAGGCCATGTTCTGTAAAATATTTTATTTTGGCTGTATTCATCAGCTATACAGTTGGTACAAGTTTTCAAAAAATCACCAAAAATAGAAAAAAAAATTTCAGTTGCTGAAAATTTGGTGCTGAAGCTTTTTGAACGTGTTCTTTCCATCTAGCTTGGTTTTGGTTAAATCGAAGCCGGACAGTTGAGAAAATTGTCTTGAATAGTGCATTAGAAATAACAATATACCCGAACAAAATAGTCAAGGAAGGTTTTTTTAGCTCATCCTATTCAAGAAAGTGCGTTATTAACATATCAAAAATCCTGCTATTTCATCTCACTTTCATAACTGCTTTTTGTGAAGCCCTGACTCCCTAAAAGTGACTTTATTGTAAAATTTTAAGTGAGATGTCCAAGAGCATTGAAATATTGACACTTCTTTTGAACCCCTAATTTTTGAGGCTCAAAGTTTGAAAAACTGTTATTTTTCAAAAGGAATGACCTGTCAAGAGTGACGAGCCAACTGCCGCGCTGGCTAGGATTTTCATGCTATCCGATGCAATTTTAGTACTCAAGGTCTGAAAAGCCACCAGTAAAAATTTTGGCTACCTATTTTATCACTGACTCTTTACATGAAATAGTTTAATTAAAGATGGTAAATGATAAATATAACTGCATATCGAGAGCTATAGGAAGGGCCGATGGAGAAGTAGGCGCCTAAAATTTTTACCAGTGATTTTTCAGACCTTGAAGACCAACTTACACCGAATGGTTTGAAAATTACAATCGGGGGGGGGGGGGGTGGTTCACCATTCTTAACTGATCATGCTCTCTGAAAAATTACAGTTTTTCAGATTTTGAACCCGAAAACTTAGAGTCTTCAAAAGAAGTGTCACATTCTAAGTAGAATATTTTGTTATCATCATAAAATTTCAATGCTCTTTGATGCATCACTTGCAATTCCAGTACAACAGTGTCGCTGCGGGGAGGGGGGAAGGGCTCCACGAAAAAGTATTTAAAACAGTACGATAGAATTGTAGGCTTTTTGAGGATTTTGGATACGTTTAATGACGCATCTTCACGAGTATGACGAACCAAAAACACCTTCCTCAACCATTTTTCCGGGTTTACCTCTTTTTTCACTCAAGTAAGAAGATGAAGATTTCAAGTTTTTCATTACTTACCCTTCATGCAGTGCTGTATGAGGTTTGTTCTAAACTAGGTTCCTATTAAATTTCGATTTCGGCCCAAAGATGCCTATCCGGCCATCGTATGCAACAGTTTATTTTTGAAGGAAGGAATGATGGTCACGATACCATCATTTGGATCCTTATAGGATCTCTATTATATTGAGATGGCGACTTAAATATAACGTAACACTTGATCTTTAATCTCTGGATCTTGAAAACTATTCTGGATCACCTCAATCAATAACAATACGTGAACCACTATATGAGTATAAAAAAGGTAATTTTATTTCTAAACACAACTTTACAATTATAAATAAAACAGTTCTTCTCTTATTGGATCCTGGTACAGTCGATATTCAAATGCCAAAAGATCCCCTCCATATCTCATATCGATAAGATAACTAGAACCTAGGGTGAATACCTAGTGCCTACCTTTATCACAGCATCATTAGAAAATTTTTATCAATTTTCAAGTAGGTCTCTGCCGCCATAATGATCAATATGGTTGAATTTTAGTTTGCAGATTGAATACTCGTGCTAAATAATACTCTTATATTTACGGTAGTTGAAATCGTTTCTTATATCTTGAAATTTAAAAATAATTAAATCATTGTAAAGAAAAGATACTCAGTTCCTTGAAAAAAATTTAAAATAGGTGTTTTTTGTTCTTTATAAGTTTCTTTCTCGCCATTTATAAACGCCCATTTCTAATTAGGTGCAAAATAAATAAAAAATTTTCAATTCGTTAATTTTATATGTTTTTTTCGCAACACTGAAGAAAAAAGGGTTTTATTTTTTGGTTAAACTTTTTTATCTATTTATTTTTTTATTATTTTTTTTTTTTTTAGACAAAAATATCGTCCACTGTACGTTTACATCGAAAAAAAAAAAAAACTGATAAAACGACATATGGCAATTTTCCAATACGGCCATATGAGTTTAAATGTTTTAGAATAGATTTTCGATGACGACAACGACCACTAGGACGACTGTAAAACGTACCACTAACACAAGCGTACTTTTCATTATCCTAAATTATTTTTACTAAAACGTATCTCGACGTGGATTTTTTTTTTTTTTTTCATTCGCTTTGTACGGGCGGTGTGCTGCGTTGAAGCTCGTTTAACATGTTTAACTCGGCCCATTAATACGGAAAAGTGTAGAGCTTTTTGTATGCGGCTAACATAGTACACTATACATCGTTACTACCATTGCTGCTGGATGTGGATATATGGAATGGTATATAGTGGTTTTATCGTTTTTCGTATCCTCCTTCTTATCCTTTTAGATACATACTATATACAGCGGTACCGTTGCTCTTGCTCAGCCTTGCTTCGCACTATCTGTAGTCTGAATATGGGAATAGTGTCGCAGCAGTTGTAGTGCTTGTCGTCGTATCTTCGTCTCGTCTCGTCTCGTCTCATCTCATCCCTTCCTTATAGAGCTTTTTCACCGAAACATCGTGCTCGTAGGAATTTCTTTCCGTCGCTACGCCAGAAACGACGCGTGTACAGCGGTAAATTTTGGCACCTTATCAACAAAAGAAAAACGTCGTCGACGTCGTCGCCATCTCCTACCCTCAGCACCTCCGACGACTAGTTTTCTAACGTATAGAGAGATATAGTAGGCAAAAGGCGTCAAGGCGCGGTTCGCTTACAACTTAATGGATTGCCATATAGTGCGAGTAAAAGGATTTTCAAATGATTGTAACAACAACAACAACACCAACAACAACAACATAAACAACAAAAGACACAAAGCTCTCTATGCGTTGTTATACGATGCCTACATATTGTGCATGCATCGTGCCTATCTAATTTAGCTCCTCAGGCTGGCCCCCGAACAATTAATGACGAGTGAAATTCCCATGCATTGAATTGGAAACAGAATTACTCGCAAGTACACGTACCAATGCATACTTTTTTTTTTTTTTTTTTACAAGTCGACAAATGGAAAATGAACAGCAGGGTAGGGGCCGAGGGGCCAGTTGAAAAAACATTATACTTTGGTAGTATTAATACGTAACGCGACTACCCTTTAAAAATATACACTGCTACGTTCTACACCATACCGACTGAAAAACAAAGTGAAATAGAAGAAGAGCCATTACTGTATGAGAATTACACTACACTTATAAAACAGACTGAACAGAGCAGAGAAAAATAGAGGATTACGTGTATAGCGTTGTTTACTGCGAGTAACGTTAAAGCTCCAAATCAACCGTACAAGTTGAACTTTTTACACTTTTTTTTTTTTATTTCATTTCATTTAGGCTTTTGTACACACCGGTACTAGAGTAAAAGGGGAGAAAATAAAAGACTAAAAATCGTATACCTACTCACAATATACAGACGATTGGCTCGGTTCCGGTTTTGATAAAAGCTCTGCTATAGTAACTTTTCTAAACTCGCGTTGTATAGAGTTCAAAAAAAAAAAAAAAAAAAGCCAACGAAATTACACGTTAATTTCTATACTGCAGTTTGATAGGCGACGCGAAGCGACGCAAGGTTAAATTTTGGCCGAAAAGCAAAGGATCAGAGAAAAAGATTGCGTGCTAATTGAAAAGAAGTAGGTATCATTTGTAGCCGAAAACCACGCGCATACGACGCTATACACAACGACGTAAAAGCTCTGCGAAGCACGCGACGACAACGATATCAGAAAAAATTAACTCGAAACAAGACGAAGAAAAGGATAGATACTTTGTGTGTATTTCTGACGAAAACGACGACGATGCTGACGATGACAGGATACACGTCTGCTGTTCGAGAACCGTTCTTAGTATATATATAAAAGAAAGGATAATTAATTTAGCCTCGTGTTTTTATTGGTTTTACTCGTTCTTCTTCGGGGAGTTGTCGCATTAAAAGAAAATTAATTAACTGGTAAAAGCCGATGCCGATGCTGGGTCGGGAACTCGAGCGATGTTGATTTTCGAAGGCGACTTCGGGCAAAAACACGCCAAATATAAATGTACCACGCTAGGACATTATTTTTTATTTACCATATCGAGCTCAGGTAACTATTTGCTTTGGTACACGTTCGACCACATTTTCATCGTAGAATAAAATGATTGGTGAAAAGGAAAATTATAAAGGATAAACGAATTAATAGGAACGGAGGGGGAAGAGTTTGGACGCGATGTTCGGAACATCTAAGAAAATTTGAAGAAAGCTCAGCAAGGAATTAAGCCACCAACATCACTTTTCGACATGGGAGGTGGTAATTTTACAGCATACGATTTCAGATAAGTCAAATGAGGATACAATTTGGTTCAAAAAATCAAGCCTCAGTTGTTCAACCAACAGTTGGTCAAGATCTAGGGCCATGTTAAGTTGTACATTTCAATCATTGCGTTAGAAAACAGAACATTTTATTCACGTGGACTTGCTGGTTTTTTTTTTCTCCACACAGCAGCAGCATGCAGTTATTTCTACTCATACCACAGATACTAAGAAAATGTAACAAAATAAATTTATTCGGACTTCTACAGGAGGTTTGAACGTAAGCTCCTCAGTTAGATAAATAAGTCAAATTCCAATCAATTGTACAAGTCCCTATATCAATTTGAAGGGATAATATACGAAATACAAACTCGAAAAATATTAAAAACTCTCCCAAAAACCAATTTTTTGGCACTGTGAGCGGATAAAATAGCCTTAAAAAGTTCAAATCCTAAAAAGATACACTCAAAACCCCTGGCTCATTTCACGTCAAAATGACCCAAAAAGTAACGTGGCTCTTTCGATTTCGTTCGCTTTTTTCTTCGTGAGTTCCTCTCGGTGGTCTAGAGAAAAAAACCACCATCGTTTCAATATTAAACTTTCACCGGAGTGAGGGGGTAACCCTCACATTTTCGAACAATTACAACCTTTTGTCACACATCACACAGCTCTACTTTGAAGACTCATACATCGAGATTGGTTGTACTTGCGATAAACCTGATTTCGTGGATTTGTAGGTAATCTAAATGAGATTGAAAATTGATGATTTAAAATTTTAAGAACTCAAAGTCGAACTTTTAAGATGAAATCTCAACTTTTCATGATAAGTATAAAGGTTGAAAGCTACCATTTAAAAATCTGAAAAAATTACCACGAATAGAACTTTTTATGTTAGTTTTATCTTATTAATTTTCAAAATGGGATCTCAACATCGCCTGGTGGCACAGGGGTTCTCAATTTCGGCCAAAATTTAAAAAAAAAGTGAATATGATGTACCAAATCGATTCGTACTAATTCGAGGACACTTGAGTTTGATTATTGGCTTATTTTTTTGATCCGTCATCAGCCCCCTCAATACAGTCAAAATTCAAAATGAATGAAAAAATGAATTGATACATCGATTGTTACCAATTTAAAGTCGCTAAACTTGAAAATTCACCTATGTTTTGGATCCGCCCCTTAATTCATTCCCCACCCATAGCCCTCTGAAAATGGAAAAATACTTTAAAATGGTTAAAATGACGTGTAGCGTACCGATTATTACGAATTTGGTATCGTTGAGATCGAATGTCACCTTACTTCCTCAATCCGACTCTTCTGTACTCACATTTTTAAAGTTTTTGCCAATTTGAAGGTCAGTTTAGAACACAAGAGACTCGGATAAAAGAACTGAGTTGATATTTGGTCTCAGAATCGAAAGACTCAAGTTACTTTTTGGCTCGCCTTAACATGGAATGAGCCTCCTGTGAAAATTACAATTTTCAAATCTCAATTCAATAGTCGTATTCAAGAGAGGGGGTAGGAGAGGGGAGATATGCCTGCGACAAACTTTAAAAATGGTATCGACCTAACCTAACCGAACAGAAACGATCCAAAAAAAAACTACATTTCCGAGTCTATGAGGAAGTGTAATGAAGCTAAACAGTGATCCTCAACAGACCCATCTACGAAGTACTACTACTGTGGAGGTAGAATACTAATAGATTTCGGCCTTGTAAAATAAAATTGAAGATTTTGAACATATTTGTTTGGTGGCTGGCTCATATAGAGTGCACCATTGGCCGTTGGCCACAGCCATCAAGACAAAAAGAAGCTCTCCACGTCGGATAAACAAAAAGCTTTTTTGTGATTATTATATTATTACTTATATTATACTTAATAATTCTACTCTGCTTGCTGTCGGCATTTTATATATGTGTTCGTTTTTTTTTTTTTTAATAAGAAAGGAATTTTGTTTTATTAATATTTTTAGTTTTGTTGTTTTTTTTTTATGAATTTTATAATTTTGAAGATATCATATTAATTTTTTAAAATTAGGACTGTGTTATTTCGCGGAAGTGGTGTGGGGCCTACGCCCTAGGATTTTGTAAGATTCGGGCCAGTAAGGCCACTGAAAAAGCCGTAATGGCTTTCCGATACTCGTGAGTACCATTTTCGATTGGCAGTCCCTTTTATTTTTTATTTTTTATGTACCTCATGCTGCTGCCTCTCGCCCGCTCGGGAACTCTAACCCTGTTCATCAAAAATTAGCCTGCTTCAGCATGACAGGCATATTAAATTTAAATGAGAAAAGGGCCTATTAAAATTCAAATATAAATAGCCTGACTTCTCACTACATACCATACCCCTCCTCCCAGCTCAATTTCGAGTACACATATAGAAAGGAGAAACTCGAAAAACAGCAACAACTGCACAAAAAACTACTTTTTTCTGAAGCTGCGAGAAGATGAAGCACGCCTAGGATTTTTTTTTTAAATCTTTGTATCAGATTTCATCCTCCCAAGCTCAACTCAGAGGAGAGGAACTCGAATAATGGGATTTTTTCAAGGTTAAAAAAAGGGAAAAATCCCACATCTCTCCTCAAAATTAACGTAGGAATCCGATCTTTGAATATGATATTAGAGTTGAACAAATAACCGGTTATCCGAATCCGATATGCCATTCGGATACTAACCAAAAAACCAGTTTTCTTGAGAATCGGAAGCTTTCATTATGAACGATTCTGCCCAATCAACACGACCAATTTAGTCTTTTTATTTTCCGTTCTTCATGCGAATCTTTTTTTCCCCTTTCATCTGATGGGGTGATAAAAAATGACCGATCACAGGAATATTTTGATTATAACCGGTTATTATCCGGTTATCTAAATACCCGGGTTTTATTCGGTATATCTAGTCATTTGTTCAACTCTATACGTGAATTCACTTTTAATCTTCTGTTGATTGGTTCAAAAACGAACAATTTTTGCGATTTTTACCCCTCAGTAAACCCTTTTCTAAATTCACCTCTAGCTGAATTTCAACTGAAGGTTATCCTTATCCATCAAAATCAGTAAAATGTGATTAATAGGTTTAGATTGGCGGCGGATTTGATGTTTTAGCGTAGGGATAACTATGGGTGAAAATTCATTAGTACCCAAATTTTAGGGGAGGGGTTGATCATCCAAAGTTGGGTTAAAATTTGAAACAGGCAACTGAAAATTAATCATCTAATCTGGCGCCAATCTAAGCTCACTGACTAAATATAAGCGATTTTAGTCGAGATTGAACAATCTTAATCTTGAAGGGAAAAAATAATCAATAAAAAGTACATACATTTGATAAAATCGAAAATGGTCTAAACGCTCTTCTATGACCAGGAAACTTAGTCCCCTCCACCCCATCCATTATACGTCGATACATAGAAAATTACGCTAAAACCTACCTACGATTATAACACAATTAAATTATTGTCTTGTGACAGAAACATGCAGTTAAAAAATCGAAAAATATTTTACCTTTAATCGAAAATTTTCATAAATATTCAGGCTAGCTTCTTCTCTGGTCCATCGTGAAAAGAAAAACTTATTCGCCAGATCGACACACAATCATCCGATATCGTCGCCTGTAACAAAATAAGCAACAATAATAATGTAAATTTTTAAAAGTAACATCATGATTGATACACAGCGCATAAACCCCATCTCCTAACACAACTTTAATTGTTTTTAAGCTTTTAGTATCATCCGCACCGTACAAGTGCATCAATATAAAATACACCACGTATTACGTACTGTATCAGCTGTGGTATGTATATTATATAGATATACCCACGAACGTAAATAACCGGATAAGTATAGGCACCTAACAGAGAGTCTAATATACATGCATAAAAGTATACGGGAAAGCTCTACAAGGTTCAATTGAGCTCCATTTAGGCGCTTATGAAACTCGATACTTACAGTTATATGTACGAAGAGAACTGAGCGATGTTTACGAGCACCGAACGCAGAGTCGTATTACTTTCTACAACTACATATAGCAAAAACTTTTCATAAACAATACCCACCGATATAAAAATTATACATAACACCACCTCAATACGAGAAACAGGTACTTAGGAAAAGAAAGCGATGGAAAGGGGTAAACTCCAAAGCTAAAAGTAACTTCGCATCGTGTCGCATCGTATTTAAAAACTGCCTTTCATTTGTGGGTGCTGGAAGTCGTATACATCATCGTGTATCTTCGTACGGATCACATACCCCATTACCTGTAGTTAATGTAGTTCATTGAAAACCTGCGGTATACGAGTGAATTTTATTACTTTTAATATTACATCTTCGCTGGTTTCTTTCGACTTCCTCGTCTGAATTCCATTCATAGAACTAATGCTAACGAACGCTGGTACCGTGGCTAAAGCAATTTGACGTTTATATAATCCGACTTGAAGAAAAGAAAAGAAAAAAAAAATGAAAAATCTGTACCAATTCCGTTCCAGCATGAGTAACATGTTGCCGAATTTGTTGCAGCAGTGTTCGATGTCATCGTATCAGTTATTTCGTACGATAACATCCGAGTTCTAGATGACTTGTTTATGGTTCGCTGTATATACATTACGAGTACAATATCCGCATACCTACGTTACTTGTACAATATAATTCAACTCTGCCTGGTCCCTTCTTCATAGCTCTCACCGTTTGTGTGTATCTGTGATTACTAACTATATCATATTCGCAACAGCGTCGTGTTATGAGGTAGTAGGAACTAGATAGGTAGGTATATCAATGAAGAGAGTTAACATCATCGTCGTCGTTGTCGTCCTTATCGTCGTTAATTAATTCGATTTGTTCATCTCGTCGATGAAATACTATATCCCAACACCCTGTAACCGTTCTCTACCTCGTCATTTTCAACCATCCTCATTGAGCAACTCATTCTCACTTCTCAACAGCTCTATATAGTCGCTTGGTGCGTATAATTTATAAGTACCTACACCATACGTTTTCATTATAGGTACGTTTTCATAATTACGTACTCGTATCAACTTCGTCTATAAACAATATATGTGTAGTATTCATGTGTACAATGTACATACTTCCTTATACATGTGTGTTTATCAGATTTGAAACACTTCTGAGTGTATTAAAGACAAAGAGTACGACCATCGGAGGTAGTAGCCATTCTGCTCTGCTTCAGAAGAATTAACAGGATTTCAAGATTCGTACGAATGTACGAACGAGATTCAAAAATTGATAAAGCAGGCTATAATTCTATATCAAAACGACCCAAAAAGTAACTTGGGTCTTTCGATTTCGTAAAAAAAATGTTTGTGAGTTTCGCTCAGTGGTCTAGTGAAGCAATTACCGTTAATTTCGGTCCCAACCTTTCAGTTGGTTGGGAGGTGGCCCCTGTAACTATCGAGCAATCGCGATTGTTCATCAAACTGCATGCTCAACTTTGAAGGCTCATACTTCGAGATTAGTTATACTTGGAATGAAATCTGTTTTCGCAGTTTTATAAGGAATCCAAAGGAAATTTGGGATCAATGATCGTCGTTGTCACGTCTCCTTGTCAGGAGTTGGCGTGCGTCTACTGCTATATCAGGTGGCTCTTTGCGCACCTAATGGCTTATGTAAGGGTCTGGTGAGGTGAGTTGGCTGGTGAGTTCGTTGTTACCAGCTCTGATCGTTTTCTTGCTATTGTTGATTTTCCTTGTATCTTTCCTTGAAGAGCTAGCAAGAAAATGCCATTCTCTCGAATTTTGTACGCTATGTATTTCTGCTTTCTCTTTTTGACATCTTTCAAAAGGAATTTCCATTTTTTACCAATTCTTGTTACGACTACTTCATTTCATACATTGTGGAGGTAGAATACTAATAGATTTCGGCCTTGTAAAATAAAATTGAAGATCTTGAACATATTTGTTTGGTGGCTGGCTCATATAGGGTGCACCACTGGCCGTTGGCCTTGGTG
>FIZR01022482.1:0-67020 GCA_900060175.1 Ferrisia virgata
TTTTTTTTTTTTTTTTTTTTTTTTTTTTTTTTTTTTTTTTTTTTTTTTTTTATGCATGTAGAGAAATGTAAATAAGAATCATCGTCGTAACATTGTTCATAAGGCAGTCTTTTAAAAAAAGTACACTTGTTTTGTTACGTATGTATGTATCTAAAAAATGTGGTGTAGATGTGTAGATTTAGATAGTTGTTCCTACAAAAGATACGCGCAATTTACTGTTCATCATCATGAGTTCGTAATAATTTTTTATCGTATTTATAAAATACAAGACAGCCTCATCTGCTTAATAAATAATGTAGGTCATCGATGGCTGTACGTATTTAACTACCTTGCTTCGAATTTTAAAAAATTTTCAATTCCACAAAAATCCGTTTTCTTTGAGATTGTGTGATAAGACAGAGTATGCCAAGCTGGACTGTGAATAAAAAAAACTTGGTGTTAATCACCAGTGCTTTGATTTACTTAAGCTGAAAGTAATCTCATATCAAATTGATGAATTGTACTTACATTTGGATATCCGGCGCGGCGAGAGGATATCAAAATTTTAAATTTAGATATGATCGACTGCCACCAAGAGAACATATCAGTTAAAGAAGTTGTTCCTCTGTGAAATTGAAGGGGCAAATCGATGTTTTAATAAAATGAATTTTGAACTATAGGAATAAATAGCAGATGGAAAACTGAACAAATTACGTCATATTCATTTTTTTTATCAACTTCAAATATGTATTGAAGGGGCTGTTTGAACAAGTTGATCACATTATGCATAGTATGTACATAGAAAATAGAACAAATTTTGTTCTCTTCATTTGTTAACCTAGCACGAAAATTGGAGGAACTGTAAGCAAACTTTCTTCCAAAGGTCGTTTTGTGAATAGAAAATTCTTCATCAGTGGGAACGGTGGAGTAGGAGACTGTCGACATCACCAAAAGGCACATCTTGAACCTATATAAAATTTACATACCAATTTCGACTTCCTACCCTGTACAATGAAGCTGAAAAGTCAAAACCTCTGAAAGGTACGTGTAGGATCCCTTCTACGTCTACTGAAAAAATGAGGAAAACGGACCAAGAAACTACATTTTCGAAGCTATGAGGAGGTGCAGAGGGACTGAAAAGTTGAGACCTTTAAAAGGCACATCTAAGACCTTTACTAAATCTACATACCGAATTTCAGCTTCCTAGCTCAATTTGAAAGGGATTCATGCGAGGAACAAATTTCAAAACATTAGAACAGTCCCTAAGCACATTTCTGGGCTCTAAAGTGGCACAAGGGGTCTGAAAGTTGAAACCAACAAACGACACTTCTATGGCTTCTACCAAGTCTACATACCAAATTTCAACTCCCTAGATCAATTTGGAGGGAAGATAGAGGAGGAATAGCTTTTTTTCCAGATCAAAAAGGGTTTCTCTCATGTTTTCCTTCCTAATTGATTTACGTGGCTGATTTTTGGACATGTTATGCAACTTTGGATTGTCTATTGATCGGCTCAAAAAGAAACATGTGCATAACTGAATTTTGACCCGAGATCTGCCCCACATCAGAATACGAAATCCACCGCCAATCAAATCTTATTTCTCAAATTTGATCGATTTTGTTCGGTATCGAGCTGAGCTAATGATTTTTAGTTTCAGGGGCAAATAATCTTCTAGGGCCCCAGAACGGATTTTGTTGAAGTGCCCCTCTCATACGCTGTAGGTCGATAAACTGTAAAGCCTGATTTTTATTGACAATACGACATAAAAAATCAGACTAAAAACTAGATCTGTCCGACTTTCTATGCGGCTACTGTCCACAATCGTCTTTATGTTTTTAAAATAATTTCATTTTAATCAACTTGTTGAAACAGCCCCCTCAGTTTTGAAGTTATCTGAAAAATTAGCTCAACAAAATTTAATCAGCTGACCATCTACATACAATTCATTTCGATTGTATATTTTTAAAATACCCATTTGCTCCTTCAATTTACAAGATAAGCAATTCCAAGTTTCAAGTTTTGACATCCTTTCCGTGGACACCATGAGCGAACAATCAGACTTGTTAATCACTGATCTGCTTGAAAGGCTGTCTAGGTACATATTATACGATACCCCAGGCGCCTATGTAGGTACACTGCATATTTTTTTTGTCCAGAAAAGGGCTAGTTTCGCGTGACAGTGCTGTTTATATGAAAAACCAACGGTTATGAAAATCAAAACTTTACAATTTTGCAAAAATAATGCAGAATTGCGCAGAGGTTGAAGAAATAATTGAAAAATGTTATGTGAAAAAATTGCCAAACTCAAGAATTCAAGGAACAATAGTCCAAAAAATGTATGATTTTATTAATCATCTTCATAATTTTTTTGAATCATTGCTCTTTTAAATCTTCAGTCAGGCCATTTTTTCATAGCATAATTTTTACTTATTTTGTTGTTGTGAATTTTTGATTTTGCATAAATGCTCATTTTCCATCTTGACAACACTGCCACACGAAAATTAGCTATTTACTGGACAAAAATTATGCAGGCGTCTGGGGTACCATATGATGTAGGACATATCCATTGCCATGCAGATAGTATTGTTCTTCCTTAAAAATAGGATGTAGAATATAAACAAACATACCCCCCTCTAAGGAAGAAGAATACTATCCGCATAGGAATGGATATGCCCTATACAACCATTCAAGCAGAACGGCGATTAACAAGTCTGGAATTCCCTTGTGAGTAACTAAATTTTAACTTCTTTGGTCAATTAGGAAAAAACAGTAACGGTGTTTCAGTTGGGTTTTCAACGTCGTGATGGCAATAATATCAACTTCTTCTATTCATCACACAACTTTCATTTCATCGCCATATAAGTACTTTTCTCTCATTTTCCCTCGTTCATTACCTGTTTCATATTAACGTACATAAATTTTGTTTCAAGATCAGCCTATCCAAGATTTACTCAAAAAGAGGGGGCTGCTAAAATTATGATAACCATATTTTGGTTTAGAAGTTTTTCAGTAGACTTATTTTTTATTTCTGGATAAGATCGAATTTGCGTTTTACAGAGTTGTACAATGTACATATTACGAAATATGGCAATCTCAAAGCTCAAAAAATAAATATTCTTACTTATATTACTAGTAATTTTTAATAAACTTAGACCAAAAGTTAAAAAGGAAGCTATGGCTTACATTACTTTTGATCTTTTTCGTAAAATCAAAGTGAAAATATTCAAGATAAATAAGTTTTTGTATCCATAAAAGTTTACTAGATTTGCGCAAAATTGATCAATTAAGGTTGAGACTTGTTCGCTTGAGACCATTCAGTAATACTTACTGTCAGTAAAGTATTGTCAGATTATGCTATATTAGATAATACCTACCTTTAAATTCTCTTGAGTAAGTGTCTGATTGAAGAACACTAAAATTTGGTTTGGATCTCTCGCTGATTTTGAAATATATAATTTAAAAAGTTTGATAGCTACATCTCTTAAGATGAAATATTTGTTAATTCGAATTAGATACTTCGGCTTTTGGTAATAACTTTTCAACAAATCAATTGAGTAATAAATCGTGATTCCAATTTTATACTGTAATACTTATCTACTTTAGTGCAATTACTGTTTATTTAATTAGTTGAACGCAGTTCGCAAACGTGTTAAAACAATAGGGTGAGATTAAAAGGATGACTATTTGTACCAATTCCCTAGTTAGCTATTCTGCATGAAAATTTATTTTTACTTGTGTTATAAAATAAAATGAACATTTAACGCTCAAAGATTTGTTAAAAATGTCCGTTTTTCGACTTCTTATAGGTCTTTGCGATTCGTACTTAACAAACTTTTTGTGGCTTTCTCCTTCCATCAGACATTGTTACGCAACTATGTTGAAGCAGTGTCTCTTATACTTATCTACAAACCAGTGAGGTTTGAAACAATTTCTCTATATTTTTTCATGAAGTAAATTTTCAATAACTTATTTTTTTCATATATTTATATTGGATTATCAATAGTATAGAAATGGTACCTTAAAAAAACGCGTACTTGCATCTTCATCTTCATGATCTGTTTAGTATCGAAATATTGATAAGGAACACAAATGTTTCCTTTACAAGTTTTCGTCTTACTTATTTTTAGCCTTATTTACTTACTAACCCGATTACGTTGGTAGATATGTATATGTATGTACTTGTTGGAGATAAAAATTCTTAGGGTTCTTTGGTGGAAAAAGATTGTGTGATTTCTTAACAGAGAAGAAAGCAAAGGTTAAAATGTAAGTGTGCCATATATCATTGAAATGGTTTCAGAAATGTCCTCTTAAATTTATATTTATGGAACTGTTATTCAATGAATATCCCTTTTCAATGCATACAGCTACGACGAATGAATAATTCTCCGTACTACGAAAATGTAATAAGGGGTAGATTACGGATTTTCGAAATGCAAATGAAATACCTTTTACTTTTCTATTTTAAATATTTCGTTCTGGTTTAACTTTTTCTTTTTCTTGCCTTTCCTTGCGAGAATGAACTGGACGTACACCTATAGTATAAAATTAACAATAAATTGAACTTGTAGATGGGTACGCCCTTCTTTACCAGTAAATGTTCATGTTTTATGGAAGGAAAGAGTTGTTTAAAATTCTAGATTTTATCAAATTATTCAAAAGCACGAGCAAATTTAAAAAAACAAAATTAACGCACATTTTGTGAAACATGCTGATATCGAATCGAGAGTCTATACTTTGAACCATAAAGTAATTGCAATTTTCCAGGAATTATTCAAGGGAAATTTTTTGTGGAAATATCACGTTGGTGTGTTAGTTCCCAAAAAGACTTGAAAAAGAAGTCTTTCGCAACATTTTAGTAAGCTTCAGATACCGTATAATTTGAAAAAAGATGATGAAACGTAATCCGAATTTTTATCAAGTCTGTGCAAGTTGATATTTTATTCTAAAATATTTCATCAAAGTACAATATGGCATATAAATTTTTCCCCAAAAAAATTCACTTATTTGTTTATCAGAAATTACAAATTTTAACAAAATCAACAGTTGAATTTACGTTTAATGTTGTTTTAATGCGGATAGAGATAACCATATGATAGGGAAGTGTGTACGTATGTTATAACAATCGTTTATCACAACATTATTAAATTTTTATTTTTTTTATTTATTTTTTTTTTGCTTTTTGGAAGTAACGCAGTTAATACAATTACGATGTACGCTAGAGAAAAAGCACAGATTGAAATCTGCTAAAGTTCATTTTGTACTAGTGGAATTTGCCAAGCAGGAATACAATGCAATTTTTAAACGAAATCATCCATTCGCAACGAGTGCCATATATCATTGAACATAAAGCATGAGCTTTTAAAGATAAACTCTTCGGTGTTTAAATTAGTAGGCTAGCAAGAGGATCCGACGGCAAGCCGTGTACGAAACGCCTCGCGGTTATTATTAAACCTAACGCATTTATAGGTCGCCTTCGCCTTCTTTTTCAGGAGAATGCGTGATTCGCATCGCGAAGAGCTGTTCTATGTCAAATGTCAACCTACGACATAATTCACGTTTTTTAGTTCCTCTGGCACCTACAAACTTAGGTAACATTAATCTTCCAGAATTAGAGATAAAAATTAATTATGAAAGTTACTACTTTTCTTTTAGATAATTTTGTTACACGTGGTGCTGTTCGAGCTTTATATTTTCTGCGTAAATCGGATCATTAAAAAAAGTACACGTATTAAAAGTTATTTTTATGACGTGTTTTTCTATTTTTCTTTTTGTTTTTTTTTGTTTTTTTTTTTTTTTTTGTAATTCAAAGCCCCTGTTATTTTTAATGCGAGGGTTTCCGCTATAATTAAAAAATAATCAGCACTTACTACGTGTACGTCGTAAATGATTCAATCAAACGGATTGAAATGATTTCAATCAAAAGGAATATTGGATATTTGCATTGACGTACAACTATATGCTTCAGAAATCTAGCCTACAGAACCGTTCAATAACATTCAGAGCTCCTGCAAATGCCTTCAGATCTCTTCAAGAGTTTTCAGACCTCCTCAAGAGCCTTTAGAACACCTTAAGGGGACTTCAGAACCCTTCAATAGCCTCCAGAACCCCCTTAAAGAGACTTTAGAACCTTTCAATCTTTCGCATTCACCTTCACAATTAGAATTTTTTTCATTTCGGTCCAACAATGACTATTATTCTTCAATTGATTTTTTCTCTTTGTATAACTGCAACCCTGAGGATCACCATTCCAACCACTTAGTTGAGAGTGCTCTGTCTTCATTTTAAAATTTTTGATGAGACGCTGGTAATAGCTTTTTCAAAAGTTATTCACAAGAAACTAAAAAAGTTACAAATTTTCAGTTATGTTTTTTGTATTTATTTTGTTTTATTTTACAAACTACTTCACCCCCACTTTTAATTCTTATGTTTTGAAGCAAATAGCGGATTTTTAACAATATTAATTATTTTTCTATAAATTTTCGAAGTAAGTGGCAGGTTTGGGCGAAAATGAAATTTTGAAAATAGTATATCTCAGCCTCTTCAACTTTTTAGGTATGCTAACCGTTATACATGTAAGTGTCATGCGTTGACCTATCACTGGTATAAGGAGAGGGAGGTTAATGCGAAACGCCTGGCATTTAGGTTTGCTTTTATTGTAGTTGATTGTTACACGCTGAAAAAAGTTCACTAAAATTTTGAAAATTTTCCATCGATATCAAACAAGAATCTTTTCGAGGAGTGGACGGTTCTAAATTCTTAAATAATGGTTTTTTAAATACACGACGAGGATATTTTATCAGCACAATGTAATCTCTATTATAAAACGTTTAAAATGTTTAAATTTTTTTTTACAAATGTTATTCTAATGGGGTAAAATAGAGTTTTTTCATCTCTCGCTTTTAATGCTTGAACGTACGAGTATAAGTAAATTTTAATCAACCAAGTTTTCTAAATTGGTTTTGTGTATACATATGTAAGTAATAGGTTGTATTATGTATATACTTATTTAGGATACTCATTATATAGGCTTATATGTATAGGTTCGTATGTACGCAATACGCACTTCAGCTATTGATCTCGCCAAAAATTTACCTTTCATTACTTTGAAAGCAACGGTTCGCCATGGGCTGAGTTTTCTATTTTATGGTTAATTTTATCTGTAAGCTAGTATACTTATACTTTCATTAAACTTAGGTTTGTTATCGTATACGCTATTCAAGGGTTTCGCTATAGGTACACCTACATACAGATATAGCCAGGTATATGCCATAAATTCTATCCTGCATATAAGCAACGTAAAACTGTACGAAATTTCCAAAAAATATGAAGCAATTAATATTTTAAGTGTAATTTTTAAGGTGAAATATTGAATTTACACGTATAATTATCACATACTTTACTTATACCTACAACCTATATAATACATGGTAATACACCGGAACAAAAGTTATTATAGTAAATATGTGCTCTTGGCAAACAAAGCTGCCTTATGTGGCTAGTTATCTTGGGTACTTTTGAGATAACGTTCTTTTGAAATTTTCCCTTGCTAGGTATACGAAACCAGAGATACATACTAATTTTTATGCGTGAACTTTTTGCTTTAAAATATGTTAGGTGTTATCATCGAACGCAGTTATATGAAAGTTTGGCCTATAAGTAATATCTTGGAAGAAATACCCTATTCAAAATACATACTTTGTAAATATTTAAAATATTTCAATACTATATGAAACACTTGAATGTTTCAAATGATGCTTCTATATGTAATCATGATTTTTAATTAAGACCCCTGTATTTTCATATCTATACCATTTTTAAAATGAATGTCAAGTACCTTATACCTCTACTTACCACGAAGTGTCAAAACAAAAAATGTATGGCTAATTACGAAATTGTACCGGACGGGTGTTTCGCATCAACCTTTCTTTCCCTATACCAGTGATAGATCAACTCATGAGACTTACATGTATAATGGTTAGCATACTCAAAAAAATCGAGGAGCTGAGGTATGCTATTTTCAAAGAGAAACAAATAAAAATTGTTTTTGAGAATGTAGAATAGATGAATTGTGTCCCTATTCATAAAAAAATATTTTAGCGGGGGAGGGGGGAGGGGTAAAGTTTAATTTTTAAAAACCCCTGAAAAACGGGAAAATGGCAAACATTTCTCAACAATGATCATTTTGAGTTTAAATATGTGTATAATAATTCCATTTTTTTTTCAAATTTACATAAAATTTTTTATTCGATTTTTTGAGTATTTTTGAAATTTTTCGAACTTCAACTCAGTTTTGTAAATTTAAATAATTAAGTTAGGGAGCTGAAAATGTTACTACATTTTTTTGAGGTTATTTTGCAACTATTGTGACCCCGCCATTTGCAGATTTCAAAAAAAGCTAAACTCGACCGCCCAAGCGTACTACTCTTTAAACATGTCCGAAATCGGACAAAATCAGGTGAAGCATCTTCTCCAATATCCACATTTTTGTGCCTCCTAAATACATTATTTAGCAATAATTTTAATCCTGAATGAAATACAAAAAAAAAAGTTGAATCAAAAAGTGTTGCTGATTAGATTTCTAATAAAGCAGCTTATTATTACAAACTTTTTTCAATAATTGACAGGAATACTGTAAAATGAATTAGAAAGGAGCACGTGTTGTCCCTTAGTACCCAAAAAATTCGTTCCAACTTATTTCGCGGCATTCCTATCAATTAAGAAAAATGTGTAATGACTTTTTTTATTAGAAATTTAATAGACTACATAAACTGTTTCCGTATATTTTGATTTGAGACCAAGTTATTAGAAAAAAAAACGCGTCAAGGGTGCTTAAATAGAATGATGATACATTCCGATTTGGAATTTGTTGTTTTAAGGAGAGGGGGGGGTTGGGTACAATCGGGTTTAATCATAAATACGAATTTGACGGGGCTATTTCTAGTTTCTTTATTTAGATATTTATTACTTTTCCCGAATAAGTTGATTGTTCAGCGTTAAATTGTCAAAATATTTTTTATTAGCAACAGCTTTTTTTAGCTAATGTTTTTATGAAACTTTAAAAACAATACTTCGGTAAAGTCGTAAAATGAATTGCCATTTTCATTAATCATTGTTTCGCTATTTGAATAATGAAATAATTTTCTATATTGTACCTACAAGATACGTAATTGTGGATAAAATCAAAAATTCGATTGTTATTGTAATATGGAATATTGATGCATTTAGACGGTCAATCACTGAAATTCCTTAAATATTAGTTGATACCGTTTCAAATTCAGTTAATCCTATTTGTTAAAATGTCATTACCGATTTCAGTTTTGCATTCCCATAAACGTTCCATTCGCTTTTGATAGATATGAATCATGTTTCGCCACTTTTTAGAATTCCACCCTCAAATGTCTATAATTGTACTCTGCTATTTTCTTTCGCGCGTTTTTATTAAATAATCGAGTACGTGCAAGTATATTAATATTCTGGGATAGGTAATAGGTATCTAGGAATCTACGATATCAATTACACATGTGGGTACATTTATGTGATGATATCAACTTTTCTTCTTTCCTCGTTCTTCCTAAAAAGTAATAAAAGTTTTTCATTATGTATGCGTATTTTCTCCCTCTTTTGCGAAATGATATAAACCACCGAGACAGACGCACAAAAAATGGAGCATTTACCAAAATTGAAAATCTCTCAAAAGTAGACTTCTGCTTGAAAGGTCAAAATTATTATTCGCCTGTTTGTAAATTATAATTATGAAACAAACTGTAAGAGGAATAACAGGTAGCCTGCATACTAGTGCAGAGGTGTTGTAGACATAAATTCGTAGGAAAATAGCAAACTAAATATTTCTTTAAAGAATTTTGAGTGCATACCATATGGTAGTTTATTTGACAACATCTTCGTTAAATTAAAATGTCACTCCACCAGTCTTAATTTATGGTTTGTCTAGAGCTATACACAAAAAAACTTTTTGTCGAAGAAGGAAGAATAATGTTAAAGTTTGCAACTTCTCGTATTTTTTTCTTACTTTCTTTCTTTCTTTTTTTTTTCTTTGTTCAACAGAAACTTGGAAAGCGTAAATATTTTCAAATTGAAAATATTTCTTGTATATTCCACTGCTTTGATTCGGACAAAATGATTCTTTTTTAAACATATTCAATAAATACGTAGGTATCTTCCCCTCAAGAATATAGCACGAATAAAACGGAAGAAAAAAAACGGAACATTTTATGAGGGAATGGATTTTACGCGTATGTCTGTATACAAACATTGTAAAAATGCAAGTAAATATGGAAAAGTATTTTAAAATTCAATAAACCGAATGTTTTCAATGTAAACAAAGTAAAACCTAATAAAACTTGGCAATCGTATCAATGTATTCGTGAATAAATTTTCATAAACTGAGTTATTAAATAGAAGCTCATCAAATAAAAGAAATTTGCATACAACTTAATATTTTCAATTAAATGGCTCGGCATATGATATCACTGTGTGGATAAATTTTATTACAACGCTTATACGTACCTCTACCTATCAAAGAAACGAAATAGTGTATCATATACAGTATGTAGCCTACTTAAAAGTATTATAATATACATATCGTATGTTTTAGTATAATATTTCTATATATGTACAAGTAGATACCTACCTACACTTACAACGATTTTACCTAACTTTCAATTTTATGGGCTTAATTTATTCGCTTTATTTTAAGTATATTCATATATGCGAATATTCAATTATTTTTTTGGTGTGTGCTACAAATTCTCTACTAAAAATTGTATCCATGTACCTAACGGGTGCTCTACATTAACCTCGCCATCTTTATACCAATGATAGGTCAACTCATGAGACCTACATGTATAATGGTTAGCATATACAAAAAAATTGAAGCGGCTGATATGGTATTTTTCAAAATTTCATTTTCACCCTAACTTGCTGCTCATTTTAAAAATTCAATTCATAAAACAAAAATGAATAATGATAAAAATTTGCTGTTAGCTCTAAAACACAGAGTGTATTTTCGAGTATGTGTGCTATAAAAATGAAGAGTAGGGATGAAGTGGCTCGTAAAGTATGACAAAATAATTACTAAAAAACATGATTAAAAATTTGCAACTTTTTTAGTTTTTTGTTAATAATTTTTGAAACAGCTATTACGAGCACGTATTAAAAAATTTTTAAATGGACGGGAGAGCACTTTCAACTCAGTAGGAAAATTTTCAATTTTTTCATTTCTTTGTGAATAACTGTAAAACAGCCATAATAAGCTCCTCACAAAAAATCTTTAGAATGAGAAGACAGTACACTCCCACCTTCCAATCAATGGCCTCGAACAGAAACTTTCAAATTTATATTGAATGCTGAAAAAGGTAAAATCGCGGATTTTTGAGAAAAAAATTCATAGTTTCGAAGTTTTATATATTTTTCTTTATCGTGAAGCAACTTTCAAGGTTTCTGTTCCAGCCAATCAGTGGAATTGTACTGCTACTCATTTTAAATATGCTTAGCGGTGGGCTTATAATAACTTTTTCTGAAGTTGTTTACAAAAAAAAATTAAAAAATTAAAAATTTTTAACTACATTTCTTAATATGATATGGTCACAGCTTGCGAACCACTTCATCCTCACTCTTTGAATTTTTATCCCAGTCATTTACTTATATTCCTTTCTTTATGACGCAATCGTTTTGCTTTCCTCACATCTACCTTCAAAATTATAATTTTTTTTATTTTTGTCCAAAAATGACTAAATATATTTTCTTTTCTTAAATTGATTCATTTTTTCTCCGTAATAAATGCAACACCTCCTAAAAAGTATATTCTATGTGCTAGAATTATAAGCAAATTTTTATCATTATTAATTATTTTCCTACAAATTTTCAAAGCAGCAGGTTTGGGTGAAAAAAAAATTTTGAAAAAGCATATCTCAGCACCTTTCAATTTTTTGAATATGCTAACCATTACACATGTAAGTCTCATAAGTTGACCTATCACCAGAATAAGAATAACAAAGTTAATGCGGCACACCCGGTGCATAAAGTCAAAACTATAAAATAAATGGCCAGCAAACATTGCAGATTGTAGATACATTTACCATACTATTATTTATAGGAAAACGAATTTTTAAAAAATTGTTTGGAGATAACTTATATAAAGGAAGGTGTAGGGAATGAACCTAAAAAATCGTTTGCATTCTTCAGGTCGTACATAGGTAGTTTTCACCTTACCCATTCAACATTTATTGCAGCAAATATGGAAGAGGCATGGTGTTGTGAAAATAAATGCATTGCTTAAGTGCTTCATTTTTAATCGACTAAGGTGGATAAAATAACAATCAACTAGCAATGTAGATTATTTACTGGTTGCGCAGGCGGGTCAAGAGGAAAGAAGGAAGGAGGATGAGAGACGGAAGGAAGAAGGGTGTTCAGACCATTTCTTGAGATTGAGATAACTGAAAATCATTGCAAGATTTAAAACCAAAACCTTCAAAACCTAAATCTTTCTCACAAAATTTCGAGAAATGACATTTTTCATGGTTAAAGAATACTGTGCACAGTGACGCGCTGATTCGCCTAAGTGTATAAGGAACACTATTCCTACTGACACCTCCCTTGTAAATAGCGTATAATTATATTCAACTTCTGGTTGGGAGGTGGTGGGGGAATTGCTTAGAACTTATGAAAATTTCGGGAAAATTTGAGCATAGGAGGTGAAAAAAATCAGTACTTAGACAATTCTTTGTTAGCCATTAGAAAGAGGGATCACTCCCCTCCCGTTGCGCATGAGCCTATTTCTTAAAGAAACATTCATAATTTTCAATCGATAATAATCTATTTTTAAATTTGTTATATATGTTTTACCAACTGTTGGCACGATGTAATCGAGATTTTCCGGTTTTCAAAAGTGTATTAGAAAAATGATTAAGAGAAGTATCAAATCACAAAATTCTGACCTAGTCGTGGAATGTGTAGGTGTGAGGTCGATCAGGCTAATTGTAAACAAAACATTTAAATTAATTCAATGAACAGTTAATCGAGCTTAAAATATATAAAATACTATAAAATAAATAATCTTGTGAAAAATTTTCAAACTGGTACACAATGCGGTTGTCAATACTGATTTTTGTAAATTTCTTGCCGCAAACGCTGATTCCTCTAAATAAGATAAAAATAAAATCCTCAAATCTCGACTTAAATGTCAAAATTTCTCCAGAATTTCAATATTTTTAAATTTTGCATGCATTTTGAAAAATTTATTCGTGTATACCTCGTTGAAATTTTATTTAATCAATTTTTTATGAGGTGTTTACAATTACCCTAGAAAACTTTACATTTTCGGGGTAATTGTAAACACCACAATAGTTGTCTCTGTGCGTTTATTTTGAACTTTTGTGACTAGTTTTTACTCTTGATTCGAAGTTATTTTCCTTTATTATAAAATTTCAGACGTTTATTTTATCAATGGTTTCCTAAAATGATCGAATTCTAATTTTTTTGTACTAATTTGCTTTTCAAAATGATAGAATTTTGGTTTTTACTAGTTTAATTCTTCCTTCGCTTATGTTTACAATTAGCCACGTTTTGCCGGGTAATTGTAAACACTTCATAATTAGGATTCGTTTCTTGCAAAATTATTTTCTAGTACATGAATTGACAGCTTAAACTATGTACTTTCAAGTGATACATTTGAATTTTCAAGAAAAAATTGATATCGGCATCTTTTGGCCAAAAACAAAAGGAAAAAAATGAAAATGCAAAAAGCGTTTACAATTAGCCTGATTGACCTTACTTGAACGATAATAACACAACTGTCTACCTTTAAAGGTTCAATTATAAAGTATCTACCAATTACATCAACTTATCATTTGGAAAATGGACAAATGTTCAACATTACGAAGCGTTTAAAAAGTTATATCAATTTTTTCCATCTGTGAAAACGACGCGACGTATCAAATTTACGTTATTATTTTCAATCATTTTTCAATGCGTACAAAAGAAAGTTAATAGGTAAATATCATAAGCGCTACGTAGTACATTAGTAGAGAATATTAGCTGGTAGGTATACAGTGCTTTTATCATTGAATAAAAACACGCCAGATTGCTCATTTGAATTAATGGCAGGTATGAAGAAAAAGTGAACTGTGTTGTAGCGTTGTGAAAGCTAGATTTTGGAAACCTTGGAACTGAAATTAAAATTTAATTATGCTACAAATTACACGAAGCTATCGATTTAATGTTCTTTGAAATTTTGTCAAAACTTTGAAACACAATTTCGGCAAATTAAAACTATATTGTAGATATTAAAAATGTTAGCGGTAAATGATTTTATAGGAGCATTCTTTCCTTTTTCATTCAGTCGTATCGAGTTTTTACCAGTCAAGTTATTTCCGTTTTATTAAACTCGTTAGAAACCATCTGTTACACTTTTTCAGGCTCAATTAAAGAATTCTCTAATTATTCGAAGTAAAATCTAACGCTTCGACATCAGATTTACGTACTTTAATATTGTCGCGTTTCGTAGAGGAAAAAAAAAAGAAATACTATAGTTTTAAACCGTGATAATCCTATATGATTATTTGTTGAATTCTTTTTTTTTTTTTTCATCGTTTTCTTTACCCTTTATACGTATAGACTTACACGTAGGTTGGTAATCGAAAAACTCTTGCAATAGGAGTAAAAAGAAGACAGCTATCTAAATTGCCAAGCCTGTTTCATTCATTTTCCGCGTCGTTTCAAGCGGATCTTCAACTTTGAAAAATTTATCAAATATCGGAATAGGTACCTGTAACGAGGCAATAATTTAACCCTTTAGAATCATTGCAAAGGAACAAAAAAAAATCACTCGTAGGCACACGTAGGTTAGGTATCGTTTTAGTCAACTATGTACCTACATAAAGTTTTTCTCATTTTATTTAATCTACGAATGAATTAATTTTTTTTTAATTGATTGACAATCATTTAATACTTACCAGGAAGTAGCTACTACTTACAAGTACATGATAGATTCAAAATCCATGTTTTATCTTTTCACTGTTCCGGTTTCAAAGCAATTCAATTGTATGTATAATTATTAGAACTAGCTATTGTGTTTATAACGTGACAATAGAAATTGGGTAGTAATAAAGAGTCGAACATTTATCTACACAATTGTTTGCGCTGTGTACCTGTCACTAAATTTATTCGTCACGTATTTTTGATAAATAAACCCTTTAATTTCATTTACTGAATTCCAGAAATAAAATATTAGATATTTTTTAGGCCTTTGTAATAATAGCCCAGTCAAATTAGAAATAAAATGGAAATAAATGTTACTTTCGAGATTTTTGCCAATAACTGTTCGAAACGGGTTCAATAAGCATCCCATAAAACCTCACATCCCTACCCCTTGTGCTTTCCCCTCGGAAGGGGGGGTAAGCGTGGCCCAAAATTTACTTTTTGCCCAAAATATTGAAAACTAAGCTATTTAGCGACAAAACAGTTACATGAAATTATATGCCTGATAAAATTTTCTTTAAAATTATACCAAGTTTGACTCATTTTACTCAAAAGGGGGATCCAAAGGGGAGATACAAAAATTATGTAATTTTCACTATCACCTAAAATAATTAAAAATTTAACGTACGGAGATGGCTGACTTTGAGTTTAAAACTCAGACTACAAAATTTTAAACCCTTAGCTCAAAGAGGGGTAGAGCTATGGGTCCTCGAAGTAGGGTAATTTCTGGGAAAAATGTAGTTTTACGTGATTTAAACCCCATAAAAATGATATAGGACCTCGGTTACAGAGCTAAAAAGATGAGATTTGAGATTCTGCGTCTACCTAGAGCATTTTCGATTCAATACGAGACCATTTTTAACCCTCTACCTGGCGATTGAAAAGTTACAGATCACAGAAATCGAGATTTTTTTATTTTTCAAAAAAAAAAGGAGTTAAAGGGCGTATCACCTCAAATAAGCGTTTGAAATTTTTTTAGCTCGGAGAAGTGGATTTATATCGAAATAGTTGGACAGTTTTGAATAGCAGTGCTACCGATCTCATTATTCAATAAAGGTTGAAAATATTGCTCTTTTTTATGGCAAAAATTCACAATTCACTGTTTCTAAAATTATTAGTGTATGAGTAACAATAGAGCAAAATATGTGAATAACAAAGGCCCCAGACGTTTCTATTGAATGTTAAGAGTGGTTTCTGAAACAGCAATCTACATACCGAGTACTTAATACTTACGTTATTAAATACGGCGACGTTGACTTGATGGCCAATCGAAATATCTTCAGTCGCATTAAAATCATATTGATACGATAAAAATTTGAACAAAATATTCTGAAGAAATTAAGTTTTCAAGGATTTACCAAGTATGTATCGCTTACTTTCCATAGTTTCGAAAAAAACAACAAATGAAAAGGTTTGATGGTCCGCCCCCCCCCCTCGTGCGTAAAACTGTCTTTGAAGACTTACATTGTAATAAAAGTCAAAATTTGCTATGAGTCAACACATGTGTATCGCTTGCTTTTCATAGTATAAGGGAAATATTGACTAATAGAACTTTCTTCGTGTCAAATGAGTGCTACAATTTGCTATCGAGAATTTTTCAGTCGCGAAACTTGAATTTTGCGCTAAATTTTAATTATTATAGGTGATGGTAAAAATTACGTTATTTTTGCACTACTCTGGGCCCCTTTTTTGAGTAAAATGAGTTAAACTTGGTATAATTTTGAAGGAGATTTTATCAGGGATATAATTTCATATGACTATTTTGTCGCTAAATTGCTTATTTTTCGATATTTTGGGCAAAAAGTAAATTTTGGGTGCCCCTTCCCTTCTGAGAGGAAAGCACAAGGTACAAGGATGTAAGGTTTTAAGGGGTGGTTATTGGGACCCGTTCGAACAATTATCGCAAAAAATCCCAAAGCTACCGTTTATTTCCATTTTAGCCCTTTATTGATGCCAATTTGACTGGGTTGTAAATCATTTTATTTTTTTAATGATTTTTCGAAAATCGACGTATTTATTTTGATTCTGGAACAAACTCTTATAGAATACGGTGAATGGGTTTGTAACTCAAACGTACTTATTTAATTTCATTTCACGTTCGCTGTAATGGTCCCAAGAAGTGTATTGTGAATTGTTAGGATATATATGGAATGTTACCTTCGCACGATTTACCTGCGATTCAACTTTTTCGAAAATAAAGTTTTAAAATTAAACGACGCGATGTTCCAACTTGAAGCTACAATTATTATAACGATATAAATATTTTTATTTGTATTATTATTTTTAATATTCCTTTTTTTTCAAAAAAAAAAAGGAATTTTGTAAATAATTTTTCTCGAATTGATTATTGCTTAATTTGTATTTGGTTATTTTGAATCAAAGTGTGCCTAACGGGAATAGAGCTGTAAGACGTTGAATCTGAAACAATAAAAGAACTGAATCGTAAAAGTAAAATAATTATACTAAAAAGCTCACCAATAAAAGTAACAGAATGAATAAAGAACTAAAAAAAAAAATAAACAAAAAAAACACTAACGAACTTTAACCGTACGAAACATTCTCATTTCGCTTCTTCAGATACGTAGCTTTTTATAAAATTTTATTAAGTATTTAGAAAAAGTTTTAATTCGTTCTTAAATTCACCTATTAAAAGTAAGAATGAATGTGGGTATTTGCATTTTTATTTAACGAAGTATATTCCAATTTTCTCGCGACTTTACGTCGAATTTTGTATTTTATTAATACAAAACTAACATTCGTACACTCTTTTTTTTAACGTACATTCTAGTATAATTTATAATGAACTCGATGTTTCCATACTTATTGGTTGGAAAATAATGAAAAGTTCATCGGTGAACAAATTTTAAATTTCATACCTTTTAATTTTAAGAACGTCGTAAGTGCAGTGACATTCAAGGTAATAAATCTGCAACAAAATAAAATGGTATAGCCTTGAATTCAGAGGACGCTCGATGAAAACGCTTGTCACTATGTAATTAAAATTATGAACAGCACGCGAGTTATTAAATTTTCTTTTAGCCTGAAAAAATATAAAATGCGTCGAGCTTTACATATACCTACGAGTACGTACCTACGTTCGTTTAATTCTCGTTGTTACATAACTTATCCTACAGGTAGAGCTTTTTTTATTATAATTTTTAAATGCTTTTCATTTAACCTCAACTTTTCTGTTTAAAAATTCAAACTGTATAGTTATGTGATTTATGACCTTAGCTGAATTTCACGTCATATATGGAATTTTCTCCAACAAAATTGAAACGAGTTTGTACCGGTGTATAGAGTCTTCGGTTTTTATTTTAGCGAATACCGATAGCTAACTTATTAAGTACTGGCCTTAGCTTTAACGCAACGATGCATTTATTATAACGTACTCGACCTATTAATTTTTTTTTCTCTTGCTGGAAATTAAAGCTGTATATGTTAGCGCAGATTTTTAATCACAAATCAAAGCGAACTTACGCGGTGAAACGTAGAAAGTGGTTAACGGCGAATTTTCAGATATATTTCGTAAACATTTTCCGCAGTATTTTTTAAACATCATTTGAAATTCACGTATGGAAACCCATCGTTAAGTACGGTGTCTTGAATGTTTCAGTAGTTTTAGTCACACTTCTTTCGATTCACTTCGCACGCCGAACTAACTGCGAGTTGTTTTATTCAAAAGCTAAATGTTGATAAAATTGCCTACTCGATTTGCCGTAAATCCGCTAGAAGATAAACTTAACTTTCAACTGTTGACATGTAAAGGATACTTGATTCGAACGCGAATTGTTAATATTAAATGATATATTGTCAAAGATGCGATTGATTTTTTAATCTTTCGTAAAAGTAATTAATTTCTTCGTAAAAGGATATCGTACTTAGTTTTCAATTTCAACAATAAATTCCAAATTTTCAACGCCTTCTCGTATAGCAAGTTAGAAGTGCCATATGCTACACAGTACACACTTAGCAGGCCTATATAGGATTCAAATTCACTTTTCATTTTTGTAATTTTACGTATATTTCATTTAAAGCAAGTACATTTAGATAATTTGAAAAGAAAAAAAAAAACGAAAACAGAGAAACAAAAAAGCTGTTATTGTGGAAAAAATAGTATTTTGTTTTTAAAAAAAAAAAGTTGCCACGAAGTTGGTACTTGGTAAAACCCTGGAGGTGATACTTTCATCTTACGCATTACTGCGTTCGGTAAAAATGAGATTTTTTTTATTTAAAACGTTTCTTTTTCTTTTATCATCGATAGTTTAAAACGCTGCGAGTGATATAATGGTGATCTCAAGTTCAATAGAAATGAACTTCGTTCGTTACATGTTACATACATAATACTGTAAGTCGCTACGTAGGTAACTCAATGTATATATTACATACCACAGCTATGTCTGCGTCTGTGTGTACCTATCTATGTATCTTTCTATCTTCTTATCTTGGTTGTTTTTTTTTCTTCTAAATGAAACCAAAGGTAAGGGATTTGATATGATATGAATGGTATGTAGTAAAATATTTCTTCAATACCTTCATCGTTTTACTAGTACCTAAGAAAACATCGATAACTCGTTTTACATTAATGTATGTGCGTGGTTTTTAAAATAAAGAAAAGCTTCGCATTGCGATACTTTTCTTGCCTGATTTTCCTGTTATCGGGGTTGTGTGAAATCGTAGCGTAGTTCTGGTGTCAATTTCCTACGTGAATTAAGAGGAAGTACTTTTTCGAAGTTATGAAGTGTTGAATCCATGCAAAGCCACTGGCTGAGCATGCATACCAAATATCAGCTATCCAAGTCAATTAAAGGTGACTGTATAGGAATTGGGTTTTCAATAGGTGGGTCAAATTTTGATTTTTTTTTGGGGTCAGAATAGTAGTACGGGATTTTTAAGTCTGAAGTTTCGTATATGTATAGGTAATGTGGAGTATGTATTTCAATATTTCCGAACTTCCTTAAAATCCATGCATACGTTGCTCTTTTAGTGAGCAAGGGGATGCAAAATTTCGGTTTTCAGCAATAACTTCTCAAATAACGCACGTACAAAGAAAAATTCGAAACAAAAGTTACAGAGCACCAAAAAAACGAATATTTTTATTTCTTTGACTTTTTCTTTTAGGAGATTTTGGGGATGAGTTAGAACATGCAGAAATAAGTCACATTTAAAAATTTGCCTTAGGCACAAATAATTTTCAAAAGTCGGCTCAATTCACTTTCAAGAGCGGTTGTTTTGCATATAACCGGAGCTTAATTTTTAAATGAACAAGTTGACTGTTTTTTTTTTAAACCTCGGATTATTTTTTACGTGAAAAGCTTGGAAGTTACAAATAAACGAGTAACCCTATTTTTTATTCGTTTTTTTCATTTTTAGTACCTTCAATTTATTATGATCTGATAACTTTTTGTTTGTTATTGTTTTGATTGAAACTTTTTTTAATTATGTTCAATTACAAGGGGCAGATGCAAAGTTTCACCTCTATCTTCACAAAATCACTCCAAATTGAGACAGATGAATGAAACAAATTTTATTTTATAAAAAAATAATACTGTACAAATATCACTACAAATTTTTGACTAAATTTCAATTTTGAGTGATGTAACTCTTCTTTTGCGAATTCAATGTTAATGATTCATTTCCATCTTGGTTTCATTTTTCACATCAGTATCTGATTACTTCGTTCCATCAACACAGCATGGTGCGATTCGAGAACAAGTTCTTAGTTCTTTTATGCTTGAGGAATTACATGCCATTGTGAATGAAAATTCATTTCGAGTGATTTCTGTTTCACTCAAAATAGGTAAATAAAATATCATAGCTAGATTTTTCTTTGGAAAATCAGACTAAAAAAGTGGATATAAATATTGAAAAATATCTCATCGAATATGCATGTATAGATAGAGGTACATACGAGGGCACAACAGAATTCTGATGATCATTAAAGTGATGTCTTTTGTTTTTGTAAAAACAAGCACATAATATTCATAAATTGAAATCCTATCTTTCGAATACTATCTTAAGATGATTCGACGTTAGTAATTCACCTGCTTCGTATTCGTATTTTAAGTATTTCGGATTTATTTTTAAAAAGAGAACGAACGATAAAAAGAGAATGATGTTCCGATAAGCACCTATATCGGTCATTGATAATATAATATGTATTGTTTCATATTGCATCTATTTAATTCAAGGCATGCTTACATCCCCTCAATAAAGGTACCTATAATGTGAAATGGTGAAAGAATATGAATGATGACATAAAAAATGATCAATTTCTAAACAAACATTTCTTTCTGCCAATGTTTTCTTTCAGCTGGATTGTTGATATTTTATGAGTACATTCGTACATTGTGGGGAATACTTTTTACTTATCCTGTGCAATTACATATCTCAAATCTTAGTATGCAATTTTGTATGTTATCTATATTCCAATAATTTCATGTATTTTATTAGAGAGGGTTATGATTCAAATCAACTTGAAATATCAAAAAAATAGTTTCTCCAGGAAATTTATAAACGTATGTCATTGACAATGCTGAAAATATAATTACAAAACCTATTTAAAAGTAGTTGATACGGGTGGAATAGATATGTTGTACATTAAGGTGGATCGAAAAAAAAAACATGCTTCAGATTTTGACCAAATTGACTAAGGGGTTTAAATTTGAATTGAACTCCCCTCCCCTATTCAAAAATTTATGACTCCAGCTTAAAGGGGGTGGAGATTAGAGCGTTTCAATTATTTTAGCTTTTTTTAGTGACGTTGAGAAGGGGATTAGTGATAAAGTTTCTAAATGAGAAATGACGTGAAATGAACGTAGAAAAAATTTTAGGTTTTGACTCTAACCCTCCATTTAGATAAAAATAAAAATTAAATTATTTTTTATTTTTTGGGAGTAACATGTTATATTTGAGTACATGAGACCAAATGAAAAGTTTCCGTGTTTTTTTACTTTTCATGTGCTCCAAAATTATGTTTAAAAATCAAAAAAAATCATGTATTTTGAATTTTTTCCACAGAAATGCGAAATTTTATGCTTTCTGATATGATTTTTTTTTGATTTTTCAACTCCAAAAAATTCAAAATGACTATACGATTTTTCTCATGAAAAATATTACGTTACTCTCAGTTGAATTTTCACCCTTCGTTCATTGTAACTACAGTACGAATGAGGAATGATCCCTAATCAATCAAGTATTATTATTTTTAATTCGAAATTTTCAAAAAAGAAACTCATCACTTCACTGAAAATTAATGTTTATTTTTCTGATAACACAAATTTATCACATCCACCCGTTTTCAAAATTAGTTCAAAAAACGTCCTTATGTAATTTCGTAGATGGCGACTCATTCACTCCTCACAGCGAATCGACAATTTTATCCGATATTACTTATAATTACCTACCAGAGGGTTGAAAAGTTAGAGATTGTAAAAATCTACATTTTTATCTTTCTAAAAAAACACGATGAAAGATGTTTTCACCTCAATAATGCTTGCAAAAACAATTTTTAGATAAAAAAGAGAATTCTATTTGAAATTATTCAAAAGTTTCGCGTTACAGGGCAGCACACTGAAAAAATAACTTTTAAACGTTTAAATCGAAAGTTTCTTGATAATTACTTAATAGTAATAATTTCTGCCATCTCCAACTCAGTATTTTTTCGGCTCTGTGACCGAGATACTACACCTTTTTTAGGGAGTGAAAATGACGAAATATACTCCTTTTTCAAAAATGACCCTATTTTGAGGATCGTTTGATCCATTCGCATTTGAGCTAGGAGCACAAAATTTTGTCTGGTAAATTTTCAACTCAAATTTAACCACCTACGTGAATGGTCAAAATTCGAGTCATATTTTTTTCGATTTGCCCTAATCTATATATTTATATTTGAATTATTATTTGCAAAAATATGTTGACAAATGGAATGCTATTTAATTTTAAATGAGGTCGTATAACTTTTGAATACTTGCGTTTATCCCTAAGGGACCAGTAAAGAAACGACTATGGTAAAAAAAAAATATGAAGAATATTTCAAACGGCTTGAATTTGTTGAAGAGAGTTTATTATTGTTTTACTTTTTGTTGTTTATACGTACATACGATGTTGAAAACGAGTATTTTTTTTTCGCACATATAGTATGTATAAACGGTGTAATTTTTCCTTTTTTATTCATCCCAGTTTTATTTATCGTACGGAACCGATGATATTTTAAATACGGTACATGTCGCCGCGTCCATTTATCTTGTTCGACCTATTAACATTTTCGCATGGAATTATCTATCGCGTGATCCATGACACCCTATTTTCTTTTTCGTAGAATTTTAATACAATATTTGAAAAAGAATGTTTACTTCGATGCTTTCAATGTAATTACATTTTGCTTTCTTACCTTCGTTAATAGATTTTAATTTTTTTTCACCGCAGATTTGGAGTTAATTAATCGTATTTCGACTCTTTCTTTAATTTCCTAATGGAATTCAAATATCAATCATGATATTTGTTGAAATGTTTACTAAAGAAGCGTTGCGGCGATGCCAACTTTTGATGATTATCTATTTTGTTACCATATTTAATTAAATTAAAATTCGTATATCTTATTCTAATTTCAGTTGGTATGTAACAATTATTTGCATACGGCGAATTTTAGCCTGGTTTTCTTTATAAAAACGCATCACCTTGATTCACATACTCGTAATTATAGTTACTGTTAATTTAGGCATCCGTATTATTTTTTAACATTGTGAGGTATCCAATATCCATTCGTGTATATAGTATACCGGGTGTTCTGCATTAAACTCGCCACCCTTATTCCAGTTATAGTGCAACTCATGAGACTTACATGTATGATGATTAGCATACCCCAAAAATTGAAGGGGCTGTGATATGCTATTTTCAAAATTTTATTTCCACCCAAACCTACCATTCACTTAAAAAATTCATAGGAGAAATTAATAATGATGAAAATTTGCTGTTTATACTAAAATGTAGTGTATACTTTCGAGCATGAGTGGTATAAAAATCAAGAGTGGTGATGAAGTGGCTTGTAAAATATAACAAAATAAATACGAAAAACATCACTAAAAATTTGTTCCTTTTTTAGTTTTTTGTAAATAACTTTTGAAAAAGCTACAATGAGAACATCATTGAAAAATTTTAAATTGAATGTGAGAGCACCTTGATTATAGTGGTTGGACTGATGACCACGAGGGTTGCATTCATACAGAGAAAAAAAAAATCAATTGAAGAAAAAAATATTTAACCATTTTTGGACTAAAATAAAAAAAATTATAATTTTCAAGGTGAATGTGAGAGAAGAAAAATGATTGCATCACAAGGCAAGGCATAAGTGAGCGACTGTGGTATTAAAATCAACAGTTGGGATGAAGTGGTAGACAAACTGTGACGACACACATATAAAAAAATGCTATTTAAAATCTTGAATTTTTTTCAGTTTTTTGTAAATTACTTCTGAAAAATTTATTGAAAATTCCGCACTAAAAATCTTTAAAACAAGTAGCAGTACACCTCCTTTCCCCTCCACTGAATGGCTAAGACAGAAAATCTGAAAGATGCGTTGCAATGAAGAAAAAAAATGTCAAGTATTGAAATTCATTACTTTTTCTTAATAAGGCTTTGATTTCCCATTTTTTAACGTTCGATACAGGGTTTTTGGTCTTGATGGTACCACCTTCATACACAAATAAAGCAACACAAGTTGAACTCATGTAGCATGGGTTGCCGATCCAAAACATTGCAAGGGTGTGCTATTGAATTTTTTATTATCAAGAAATTTATCCAATTTCAATCTAATTCCAATCCAATTCCATTCCAGTTCAAATCCATTCCTGAATATTTTTTTCTTCGCTGGATTTTTTTCCTCTGTATGAATGCAACTATCGAGATTACCACCCCAACAAGCTCAAGGAGGCACTCATAGTGGCTTTTTAAAAATTATTGAAAAAAAAAAACGAAAAAAGTTACAAATTTTTAGTCATGTTTTTATGTGCATTTTGTTATATTTTACAAACCACTTCATCTCTACTCTTGATTTTTATACCGCACATATTTTAGAGTATACATTCTGTTTTACAGTACGCAGCAAATTTTATCATTATCATTTTTGCCTATAAATTTTCAAAATGAATGGCAGGTTTGGGTGAAAGTAAAATTTTAAAAATACCTTATACGTTTGACTGAAAAATTATTTTTTTTGGATACGCGCGTGGGTACTCTTATAAATACTTTTGGTAATAATAAATTTTTTTCTTTACAAACAAATTTAGATATTTTGTTATGGTAGCATATTTTCATATAAATATTTCAATTACACGTAAAATGTACGAATACGCTGAGGTACGAGACCAACAAGTTCAACGTAGAATAGTAAAACATCATTTTAATAATATCTACGTTCGATATATTACTCGTGGCAATATTCTATCGTAAAGTAATTAGACATGGTAGGTATGTCTATGTACTTCCTCATTCTAGCATTCAAAATTGATTTGATTAATGCATCGCATCGTAAAACGTGGTATTTTATACTTCACGAAATGCTCGAAATAATTTGAAAAAATGTTATCAATCGTGTAGATTTGTTTCCTTTTCGCAAATCCATAAAATATAGCAATATGAATATGTTTCAAAACACACTTGTATCGAAATGCGATTATACAACTACGAATTTATCGAAAAAGCGACATTTCCGTGAAAAAAAAACCACCCTCAGAATTCATTCACCAGATGTTTGAGGTTATTTTCTACATTCATATGTATCATGTGTGAGAAACGAAAAAAATATTATACGAGTATAAGCTTATATGTATGAAAATAAACGTAAATTGGGTTTTAATTTTTCTGTCACTTATTACTTTCTCGTTATTTATTAATGTAAGGCATAAATGTTCGGAAAAGTTATCAAATTTCATTTTCACTGTCGCAAGTTTGTACTGCAGTTATATGGTAAAAATTAATAATCCGGAGTTTCAATGAATAGATACCTATTTCTTGAAAATGGTAAAATGAAAGAATTATTAAATATGTCGGCCTTGATAATTTATTGCGAAATTAAATGTAATGCGAAAAGTGTTCAACCGAAGCTTTTGCAGACACAGTAGATAATATTTGTTGTACAATACGTGTATCGCATACTTTCGCAGTAAATACCTACTTATAAGAACAAATGTAGGTTCACGAAATTACAAATTATAACCATCAAAAAACTACTAGACGGTTATCTTCTTACTCGTGTGAGTAGGTAACAGATACCTACTCAGCTGCCTACTCTATCTATTTATGAAAGTATACTTTCTCTACATACGAGATATGACTTACCAACATTGAATGAAAAAGTTTCAAAAATGTTGAACTTCGTTCTATTTATCATTAGAAGGGAACAAAAAAGACCTATGAAATTATAGTTGCAAAAAAAAAAATGTTAAACTTGTTGGCATCGTATCGTGTAAGCAGCAGAATAATAAATCCAAATACTTAGTGTAAACATCTCAAAAGTTTATTTTTATTTTCTTATTCGTCCCTTGCTTCAGTATACGATGAATAGATAGGTAGAAGTACAGTATAGAATTTTGATGGAATACCAACCTCCGTTGATTTCTTTATCGTCAATTTTTTTGTTCTAAAAACCAACACTTGTAATTGATACCTTTAACTTCTTTTCGTTGATAGAGAGCATGAAAATTTTTCAATGTTTTAAGCATATCTTTTGTTGATTATAAACAAATTTGTATCTCATACGAACGTTCATTTTCATTGAACTAAAGAGAAATTACTGAAAAATATCTTGAAATCGGTTCCTGAAATATTTCACGTCGTGTTTTTGAGTTAAAAAATCAAAATTCCTCAAAAGTATGCTCCAAGTGTCTATTTGACTGTGCTAACTGGAAAAGTTGTAATTTTTTAGATTTTTTTGGACAACGTTCCGAAGGATTCTAATAAGCATTCTCTAAAACCTCACACCTCTATTCTTAGTACTTCCCCCGCGAAAAAGTGGAAAACGTGCAACAAAATTCAATTTATGAGCGAAATTTTAAAAAGTAAGCAGTTTAACGGTAAAATGATCACAGAAATGGAGTTCTGCTGAAAAGGTGAGCTCAGGATGAAGGTGGAAAGGTTATATAATATCTAGTTCCAGCTAAAATAGCTAAACATTTAGCATGAAATCTTAGAATCACTGAAAATATTCTTCAAAGCTGAATATGCCAATCTAAAAAAAAAAAAACATAAAACAAAAAGAAACAAAAAAGTAAATAAAAACTAATTTAGCAAATCCTGATACCATTTCATTTTCATTTGTAACCATGTAATTCTGACAATTGAGCTCATGTTAAATTGGATGCGAGGGTATTCTCTCATACACTTTTCATCCTCGGAAGTTTAATTCAAGTCCAACTCAATTTTGATGGCAAAAAATGTAAAAACGAATACTTTTTTTAGTTCTTTGAAATTTCAGGTGTATTGCATTGATTTCTTGGAACAGTAAAAAAGGTACATTTAGGTAAGTATCTCAAGACATAACAAACTTTTTAAAAAATTTCCATATGTGACTCGTAGTACCCGCTCAAAAAAATTTTGAATATTTTTGAAATTTCCAAATCGTTAAAACACCATAAAAAATAATACGAACTGGTCTTTTGAAAATTTTATTACAATATACATAAACGGATTTAGAAGGGGCAAGCTCCTCAAATGTTGAATTAGCTCCATCAAATTTTTTAAAAAAATTCAAAACATCATGAAAATTGATAAAAATATAGAAATTTTAGTTACATTTATAGGTCATTCTGCTGAAAACTTTGACCTTTTTTCTCGTAAAACCTACAAAATTGAAGCTAGAATTTCAAAAAACGCTCCTTTTTTTCATTGAAAGCCGCATTTTTTTCGAAATTTCCACCTCGCTTTACTGTAGCATTCATACATTTCCATTTCAATCCAAAAGTTAAGCTTACAACAACATCTTTCTCCCTCCCCCCGTGCAACAAAAACATTTTTAAACAGCTCAAATGCAAATATTCATTTCATTTTTTTTTGTTCACCATCCTGGAAGCTTAGTCTTCCCAAACCAAATCATCAAACTCCGTCTATGATAATGTATACCCTTCTTACTGACATTTATTACTCATAAAAATTTTCAGAATTTTCGTACAATATCCCATTGTTAGCTAGATATTGAGTACCTATTGAATTTTTACCACATAGAAAACGCAGTAAGCACAGAACGAACCGGATAGTTGGGATAGAGCTCCAAAACTTTGGATGAAAAGTTTTCACATCAGCGGCGCAAGGGCTGATTTCAGCATTTTATCGGGAGAAAGTCTGTCGTTGAACGAATTTGAATGTTGAGTCGCGTAAAAATTTCGATTAGAGTTCTATTTGTTTAAGAGTAACTAGGTAATCAGCTGTTTATGAGATTATTCTCAATGAACGATGTGTGAAAAAATTTCAACCATTTTTAAAAGTAATGATACCATCGAGAAGCAGACTACAAGATCAGCTCGTAAACCTGAACATAAGCTTATTTATTATAATAACAAAGAAAATTGAAAAGGGAACTGTTCAATAAAAATATAATAGGTGCTTGGAGAATGATTATAAGGCGCAGAAAACAATTTTTCCGAATAGTTAATTAAAGTGAAACCATATTAGGCTTAATGGCTGGAAACACTGAAAAATTATGAAAAAGGGTAAAAGTAGGCAAATACGTCTTTTTCAATCGAATTTGTTATGTAGTATGATGGGTAAAAATATCTATTCGGTGTTAATGATTTCAGAAAAGTTCTCGCAATTACTCTCTTGTGTTATCTTTTATAGCAATCCTGCGGCGTATTAACACGTATTTAGTACTTTGATGAAAATTCATTAAAACCTTTATATTGGTAAAAAGTAATATTCGTGTAATAATTTGTAATTACGAATGCATTAAGAGACGACCCGATCGCAGAGCATGGCTGCAGAACACAATCACAGAGAAAATATTTAGATAGGTATTGGATAATGATTATATATTTACCGCAGGGAAACAATCGACATTTTGTGCTCAGTAGGTATACTATGTAGATATTTATTTACGATGCCCTTTTCAACTTTCTTCCAATTTATGAAATGAAAAAAACAAACAAACAAATACCAAATGGATGCAAGACCTTTATGCGTATGTTTATTTAATTTTTCACACATTTTTTCCTTCATAAACAGGAAACAATATAAATATATACCTGATATACTTACTAACCTGTTTTAAAATAGTTTTTGAAAAACAACGACAAAAAAAAACGAAATGATACAAGAACTTGCACCGAACGGTAGAAATGTTAATTTTTTGTGCGGTTTATTCGCGAAGAATGTACGAATAAAAACGATTATGAGAACAGACCCGTACATTTATAGCATCGTTTTCAGCAAATTTTCTCGTTGGTTTTTATTTTTACCTCAGTTTTACTCTATAGTTAAACATTTTAATGAATTAAAAATGTACTTTTAGTGTAGGTAGGTTGCTACGTACCTAAACGCATTTTGAGAATAGTTGCTGCTTATAGAATAATGCATATAAACTTACACCTAGTCACTTGCTACCTGCTACTGTTTATGGGAGGGAAGTATGTATTATTTTGTGTGAATGTGTAGGTGAAAATGATGTGAAAACTTTCTTTCGTATGAATGAAGAAATTTCGTTGGGTAGCTCTAGTTACAGCATAATGCAGGCACCTAGTTCGCTCGTTTATCAAGTAGAAATGAGCATTAACAATTTTTAATTGAATAAACTAAGGAACTGGACCTTTGAAAAATGGAATAAAGCAGATTGTCGTACCTACTTATAAAACTAAATTACAATTATCAAATTGCAGATTAAAATACCTATTCTACACGCGGAAATTTAAAAATTCAATTGCATAAAATTCTACTTTTTAAATAATTTTTATCCAAACCGTTGATATACGATGTTGTGAAATGGAAGGCACCAAGAAATAAGTGTGACTTTCAAACAATAATTCGAACAAGCAGGTATCTACCTACATTTGAACTGGAACTTTGTGTTCTTGAATAATCAAAATAGGTACCTATACAGTAAAAAACATTTGAAACATTTTTGTAAACTACCATGAAGAGGTTAGAGCGGAAAAAACTTATTCCATAACAGAAAACGTCACGAATAGGTAGTAAAAGAGAAAGGCTTCGCTACAATGTTGAATTATTAATAATATCGTAATGTTGTTTTTAACAATTTAAGTCATAAAAGTTATGGCAAAAAAGTATTGCTTAAAGTAAGTGAAATTCTCAACTTGCGCGCTGTAGATATGCCTATAACCAGTAAATTTATAATGTGTAAGTAGTACATGCTCTTGAACAATATAGACATAGACAACGATTACTTTTTCCGAAATATTTAATCAACTACAAGTTATAAAATTTGCATAAGCAAACCCGGCAATCTAGACTAGTAAGTTTACAATGAAAAAGTTTCAAAAAAAGCTCTGAGTTTTAAAACGCATAGGTTTAGGTATCTACTTACTTATTTCATTTAGTTTAATATGAAAACTTCACAGCAAAAAATTTTTTTGTTGCAGAATCGTCTTACGTTTTGTACAAGCAAAATTGGACCTTGGAAGCGTTAGATCCAATTAAAAAATTTGAAGCCAACATTGTAAAAGAAATTACGATAAATCGTAAACTTTTGAGCCAATCATGGTCTTATATGGATTCATTTTTTTATTCAGTCACAATTTTGACCACCATTGGTAAGTAGAAGTACGTTAGTAAAAGAAATTATTGGAACGTTGAATTTCTAATATCGAGAATATGAAATTAAAGATTTCGATGCGAGAAAGAACATCGTCTCTAAGCACTCGACCTAAATTCGATGCTTAAGAGTTTACAACCCTAAAATGTTGCTTTTGAAACTATACCTATTTGACCGATAAGAATAAGTAGCCGAACCTCTCGAAAAGAGTTAACAAATATGATAAAAATAGGTCGAATATTAGAAAAAAAGGAAACATTCCTGCGTTGAATACTTCAAAAAGACTGACGCAATATAATCATCTTTTGCTACTGCTGGTCTCTCAATACTGTGTGCATAAGCCTATATATGAATATATATATATATATATAGCTTACTAATTTGTATTTTCTTTTTTTTAGGTTGCAATAATTATACGCCAAACACTTCATTTGGTAAAATGGCTACTGTGGTATACGCAACATTTGGTATACCATTGATGTTATTATGCATATGCAACTTGGGAATAAAGCTTTCAGATTTACTTCAGTTTGGTCAATTAAATAAAAATTCATTCAGTAAGTGCCATACCTTTTTAGGTGACATTTTTGAACTGTAACTACAGCTCATTTATTTTAAACTGATTTTTCAACACTAATTTTATAGGAAAATCTAGTTTCATGGTGACCTTAAGTTGATGCGAGTAATTTAGTTTGGTATTTGAAATGTTTACAGATTTTGAATCAAATCATTGTGACATATGTGAACAGAGTAAATATAGTAATGGATTAACAATTGTAAAACGGGATACAATTGTTAGCGTTAATGACAGATCTAACAAGAAACGATCTTCTAAAATTTGTCACACGGTAGTAGAAGAAAATCAATTGCATTGTTCTCCTGAAGATCGTTTGAATCCTTTCGACAATGTAAGACTGAAAAATAATTGCTCACTGTGTCAAGAGAGCAGCGACTTTGACATCAATTGCGAATGGTGCAAAGAAAACATGCGATTTAAAATTCGGTAAAAAAATACGTATAAGCTTCAAAAACTGGTAATTGTATTTACCTATTACCTTCATACTCATAATTAATAAACATACTTTCTACTTATGTTCGTTACAGTGAACCAGATTCTACCGCTTTAAGGAAACCTCAACTAGAATCTCGTGTATTATGGTTCCCTCTATCATTCACATTGTCATTGTTAATTATGTATGTATGCATCGGCGCATTAACCTACTCTGCGTGGAAAAACAAATCCTTTACGGATGGAGCTTATTTTTGTTTTTTAACTTTAACAACAATAGGATCTTGCGATATATTTCGAAATATGTTAAATCCTGCTGAGGAAACACTGGAATTGTTGATATACTGTGCATATCTCATGTTTGGACTAATGTTAAGTGCGTCATTAGTTTTAATGGTGCAAAGAAATATACAATCGGGAAGCAATACTCGATTAAATAAAGCTCCAAAAAGTGACGAAGTTGCATTATAAATTTATTCCTAGACACCTTCAAATAACTATTTAAAAGACTGCTTGTTGAATTTTTGTACAAAAATGTCAATAAATTTTTTTAACTCGTTGTTTCATTAACGGATTTGTGTTATTGGTTGCTTACCTATGTTCTGGGTACATTATGTAATAAGTATATTATATTGATATAACTACCAAAATACTGTTTTAGTAAATACCCCTGTGATGTATTTAGTTTTTTTCTTAAACTTTTACCATCAAGAAAATTATGCGTAAATAATACGCCGACATATTTTAGTTTTCAATTTTCAAATTTTAGATTTGCAAGATGTGACAAATATAATTTTTAAACAAATTTTTGTTAGATGAAAATCGTATAAAAATTAAAATTTTTCATATAGTTACCACAATATAAAGGAAAGGATGAATGAAAATATTTAACTTTTATTCCGATAAAAATTCATCTTGCGAAAGGTTCTTCGTGCAGAAAATTACCTGTAATATAATTTAATGTCTAATTTTGTGAATAGCCAAGACCGCAGTGTATGGATTTGTCATCAGAAGTGTAGAACTGAGGAATCTATATATTTGTACTCGTAACTGCAACTTGTTTTAATCGAATACCAGTCATACGGAATCGAATACCTACGTAATGAAAAGAATCGTTCATCAGTTCAAGTGAAAATTTTTCTTAGGTACCTATTTGACAAGTAATATCATTCTCTATTTAATACAACTTTGAACTGAAACGGTATCTGTCCAATGCCTATCCGTATACCTCTATGATAGGCCTGACACATCCATGCTGAAGGAAACAAGAAAGTGAAAAAACTAAAAAAGAAATTCTAGTGCAAATAAAGCCATTTCAAAATTTTAACTTATTACATGAAGAAAAATGAAATCATTCGAGGTAAATATTGCAGGTCATTGTAATACTTCATGCTAAAATGAGTGAAGTAAAAATTATAAAATTATGCACCGAAACACTTTTCAACATTTGTACACGATGTTTCATTTTCATCACCTTTGAAATGTAAAAGCTCATTAATATTATGATCTCATCTACAAGTAGGTACAAATAAGTCATAAAAAAAGATGATTCAAATACAATGTGAGTACAGCAAGTCGCCTGGTAGGTAGATAGTAGATAGGTATAAAGAGAAAATTATTTCCTTTTTCTTGCATCAATTCATCAGGATAGGGTAGGGGATAAACCAGTACTTCAAACGCTTTCACCAAATAGGCACTAGCAGTAGCAAATAGGCAAGAACACAAGTAAAGTGCCCAGGTTACCCACTACCCGCCAGGGATGTTAATTGATACTTTGTAGTTTGTATCATGATTCGTATTGATCAATACCGCCAATATCGGATTAAATTAGTATCACAAGTATCATGATCATGTCATTATGATATCATTACTCTTGAAGAAGAGAGCATTTCTTGGGTTGCAATATCATCGCCTCAAAAAATAGGTAACATTAAAAATCATGATCCGTATTGGGGTAACCCTTCAACTACTGGCAAAATGGCAAATAGCCTTTGGTTGATTTGAAATTTTCTCCAGGGACAAGTAATTTAGGTCGGGGTTCAACTATATAGCAGATGTATAGGATGTGCATGTACAGAACAGCGTAATATTTTTTCAGAATTTTTTGATCATTACATGCGATGTAGGTAATGAAAATGTAAAACAATTTTTCATCACCTATCAACTGCTGACAAAGGCAAATTAGGTATCTTGCTTTTTTTTATCCTAAAAAATATTAGATTTTTGACAGTTTTGCTTTCAATTTTTCATCTTTTACGTACTTAATTAGTACTTAATAATAAATTACTTTCTTATTAATTATTTGAAGTTAATTTTTTAAGGATTTTTATGATTTTTATCCATTATTTTCAAATCCCACAATATTGTTTTCCCTTTTTTTTAACATAGACGAGAAATTCTGATTGAATTGAGTTTTGGCAACACTGGTACTTCAACGATAACGATGCAAACCAATAATACAGCATAATCTATACAACTGTAATAATACAAAATAATATTTTAAAATCTGTATTCTCTAATTTTCATTCATTTAAAATTTATGGCTTTTAATATCAATGAAATGAGATACTAGAGTACCGTAATACTGTGAGGACGTTTTTTTTAAATACTGAATAATGTATTATTAATGTATAATGTGTCATATTAGACAGTTCATTTCCACCAAAGTGAAATTCAATTGTGAGAACGTAGCCTTATCATTTCAAATTTCTGAAAACAAGCTGATCAGTGTATTATTACTTGATTTTAAAGGTAATTGAAATATTAATTCCTTCATTTTAAAGTGTTATGTAGTAAGCATTGACAGAAACGCAAGCATAACGTTGAATTTGAACTAATCTTGAAAACACTCCATGTGTTTCTATCACATTTATATGGTTGCTACTTTACTTGATTCAAGTAAATGATTCAAATTCAATACGTTTCTTCGGGTGACCTCCACAAAGCTCCAAAATTCCAAATTATGGAACTTCATGACTTGTACTGAGATGAATTTTTGATAAATTAGTCAAGATTGTTCGATTTTTAGTTCAGTTACTACTTCACTTCAGTACTTATTGGAGCTTTGTGGAGGTCTCCCGAATAAACCTAATATTAATTATTCATGATTGTGGCTGCAAACTAATTTCATTCTGATACGTCGAGTCCTCGGGTTCTTCGATTTATATTTATTTTATATTTATCTTATTTAATAATAAAAATGGACGACGAAAAACAATTGTTAAAGTATTTATCATGGCTTGATGATTTGGGACAAGATTTTATTTTCAATGATAACGGAAATGTATTGACGGTTAGACTTCTTAGTTATCTGTTCAAAAAGGACTTGTTTTTTTGTTTTTTTTTATTACTATCTTCCGTTTAAAAGTAGCTAATAATGATACATTTTTTTTTCAGATTAAAATGGATCAAGTTGACATGACCGGACAACCCAATGTGGATAATACATTGCAATATGATCAGAATATGTCAAATTTTGATTATTCGGATAGAGTAATGCCATATAACGTGAATGAAACCCTCTTAACAGGGACCATGACTGATTCTCAGCCTAACGTTATGCCTGATTCGTATAGTTATAATAATTTTTTACCGAACGATGGCTTCTATGCTGATGCTTCTCTTGATCAACCACATGTTCCTGTGAGACCTCCTGAGCAACCATTTTGCACAGATATGAATGATGCGGTTCGTTCCGATAATTCTTATGTAAGTACAGCTGAGCCCCAGTTGTGTATGGATATTGCTGCTAATCCAGCCAGTCTGAATACTTTACACGAATCAAATCAATATTCTTTACCTGAAGACGTCGAAATCAAAGATGAGATTTTTCATGAAGAGAAACATGTTGTAAATGATGTTACTAATGGTCAACTTCCGATGAATTCTGTTACCGAGGATGTTAACGCTTCGGCGAATAATGATTTCTCGCAAATTAATAGTCATAGTGAATTAAATTGTGGCGATACCTCATTAGAACCAATGAATATTGATCATGGTATTGTTGAAGAAAAACCATTTGTGGATACTGTACAAAACTTGAATGAAAATTCTGAATCTAAGGTACTAGAATCACCCATTGAAATACATGATAGTGCTGATGTGAATACCAAAGAAGAATCTTCGAATGAGGTGAAAACAGAATTCAAACATGAAGAAATTGACCTAGATACTTCTCAGGTAAATTTGATAAATTTCATTGTGTTGGAAGTGCAAATTTTAAACAAGCATCTATTTTAGGAGCAAATGACGGCCTCAGTTCCAGTCGAACCATCCGACAATGTTATTAAAGATGAAACTGTAACTCAGCAGAGCACAGTGGAAAATGAAAAGGTTGATGATTCTGCAAGTCATCCTGTTGCTAATGGTGTCGATAAAATTAGTATCGATGATGAACTTTGCGATATTCAAATGTGTATAAGAAATGGTTGTGCCAACCGTGCAATTAATAATCCTGAATGGGAACAAGAGTTCTGTAGTAATGAATGTGTCATTATTCATTGCAAGTGAGTCAATGCATTCAGATATTCTTTTATTTTTCCATGATATTAACAAAATATTGATGTATTTTTTTTTTTCAGAAATGTTTTTACAGCTTGGGTGAAAACAAATGAAATTGCATCATGAGTTTATTTTTTATAATGTACAAATTTATTTGCATTTGTCTAATTATTACAAAAATTAAATAGTTTCAATCAATGAAAATTCTATAATTTATTATCTTTGAACAAACAGTCCTTCGTTTCCTTGTTTCGTAAATTTAAAAGGTAGACTTCTTGTTCGTCCACTGAAAAGAAACAGAACACTCAATCACACAAATATTAAATTTCAACAGAACCTGAAAAATATTTCAACTCACCGATAATTGAAAAGGAATAATTTTTCTCTAGGAAAATTCGCGCTATCTGTACATTCTAAGAAAATATCAAAACAAATGGCCAACTTGTACAGTTGTGCAGTTAATATCCAGTTTCTTCGTTTGCCAAGTCGATCAAATAATTCATCAGCGTACAAATTCACTTCTTTTTCTATATCCTATAGCAAGTAAAAATTGAGTAAGAGATAGCAGAAGTTTTACATGACTAATAAAATGTAACCTAATAAAAATAATAAAAAAATTCTTACTTTGACGTTTGTATCGTTTTCAGCAGTGTATTTTGTACCGGAATTTTCGATTTTCAAAGAAAAAACTGGGGTTACAGAGGGATAATCAGGTTTCATAAGTATCACAGCGATCAATTTAGCTACGGAAATATAATAACATTAAAATTAATTCGATTACGCCAATAAACAATTCGAACATACCTCCATTTCTCACGAAAATTGCTTCAAAAAAGCACTCATATTCAGATAAATTCAAAATAGGTATTAAATGTTGGGTATGATTATTCAATTTTAATTGATCCCATGATAGAAGACTCCATTTCGTTAACGTACAACTTATTTTCACTGGAAGTGAGGTTAAATCTCGAAACATCTCAGGCATGCGCAATTTTTCTAAGAAATAAAATTTATTACCGCATACTGAAGTAATAATATAAATACACCTTCAAATCATTTGTGGTTACCAATTTCTTTCAACTGATCACATAAATCTACGATTGTTTGAAAGTGTCGACGAATTTTCGAAACTGTAATCGATAGATTTCTTTGAGCAGCATTTGTTTTGGCATCGACAGCAAAATTATCACTGGAGGCACGTCCAGTGAAATCTAATCCACACAACTTTTGAGCCCATGAATATGGAATTCCCAAATTAAAAACATTGAACTCCAACCCCAACTGAAATATATAATGTGAACCATAAAATGTGCAAAAATTTATCGTCTATTTTAAACTTAAACACAATACGTTGTTATGAGAGGGTAAACACGAGGAAGATTACGCTTACGACTCACTTGCTGCAACTGATAATTATTTGCAGCGTTAGGACTTTGATTGCCATAATCTTGATCAAAAAGTCCATTCAAAATATTTCTCGGCTCAAGTAAATGTCTGCACAGAAGAAACACAAATCAAATTTGCCATTATTAGATAACTGAAAACCAATGTTTGATCTATTCAAATTTAACATGTTGGTTACTTCATTTACCTGCAACAAGCTCCATCTATCGAACTCTCCATGTTCACCACGGGCATCACAGTAACAATACGAAGGTTGATTAAGTAAGCGAATGGAATTATGATGCTTCTTTTATCTGTACGCAGTTGTTATCAGGAAATTTTGTGCAAAAATAGTTTTAATCATAAACTCAGTGTGCAATTACCTTTCAAAAATATTTGTATGTTGACTGTGAGAGGATGTTTAATTAACAACCTTTTTTTCTTCTCTTCCCGGATTTGCTTTTTCGTTTTACGCCTATGATGGTGATTTTGCATTTCCTGCAAACAGTAAAATTCGCACATGAAAATTTTTCTAAAATACAAAAGTTCAAAGGCTAATTTTGAACTTACTTCATCAGAATCAGATTCTTCAAATGACGTCAACTCAGAAAGGTTGTTATTGAATCTCGCAGCAGCTTCTTTATCGCCTTCAATACGAATTTTTAACAAAGAATCTGAAAATACAAAACTAAAGTCAATTTTCCAGAAGAATTTAAATTAAATAAAAAATGCATATCTAGGGCTGAGGTGATACATACCACAAGCTTCTCGCATAGCATCAACCTGAATAGAAAGAAAATATAAAGGAGGCGGCAACAGTTGAGCTAATTCTGGTTCAGTTTGTACTTGAGACATAGGCAAACTCAGATGTTCTTGTACAGGTTTTGTAACCTACAGATTACAAGAAAAATGCATATAATAAAAATATTCTTTGGAAATATTATTATACATAACATGAGTACTCACCGCCAATATATTTCTAATCATGGGAACTAAATTCTCAATACGATCTTCCCGTTTTTTGATATCAAGTGCAACTTGCTCTTTTTCCTCTTCCAAATCATGAAAAGTTTCAGCTAACATTTTTCTCTGTTTCAGTTCCCACTCCAAACGAGCCAATCTCAACTGATGAGAATCCTTTTTGGTAATTTCCTGAAAAGCAATATCCACACATTTAGAATTTGTGATAAAATGAAAAACCATTTGCAAAAAAAGAATGTTACTGGTCTCGAAATCGACTGAGGTGCACTTTTATAAAATTCATCCAAAGGTATTAGTTCAATGTGTTCATCTTTAGATCTAAACAAAATCGAAAGAAATTATAAAAATGCAAAGTAGTCGCATGTAAGCTGAAAAGAAAAAAAAATGCGTACTTGAAACTTAAGCACTTAGTTATTTCTTTCTTTAAATGGTGTGTTTCATAGAGAAGATTTTGCCACTGTAAGTGTAAATTATCGACTTCACGTTTCGTATCGTATAACTTTTCCCGAGCGTTATTCAACCGAAATTTTTCTAGACGATTCAATTTCTTCATTTTCACGAACAACAAAGAACCGTCAACACGATAATTATTAACGGTATCGCTGCGCTATGATGGATTAAATTCAGTGTTAACTGTGAGTGTGGTAACATGGCAAAATTTATTCAAATCCCAAAATTAAAAATAAAAAAGTACCTTTTCATTACTTTGACTTTTAATGTCCCCCACCAATTTAATGATTTCACGAAATTTTTCGCAACATTGTTTGAATGTTTGATGATCAGCGTCTCCTGACCGAGATAAAGCTTCTTGTTCTTCGAATTCTATTACCTAAAAATGTAATGTATGTATAAAACAGTCCAAATTCTATAAAGGGAACTCATAATCACGTTCAATGGCACCGTACAGCGTATGAATCATTACAATATTACCGAAAAAATAATTTACCTTATGATATACAGTATTGCTATCTGTACTGGTTGGCTTAATATTTTCAATTTTGGTTTCACCTCTTTTTAGTTTAGGATGCCTATCCATGATATCTTTAACCATTGTTTGAAATGCTACTCTTCCTTTAATTCATGGAAGTAAATTTTATTCCATAGTATGTATACTTTAGTACATTGCAAAATTCTTCTTACCGGCTAATCACTAGAGATAATGGTGGTAATTGGTGAGTGGTGATTGTGATTCAGTGCTTTACGCAAACGCTTGTTCTGTATTAGTTGAAAGGGTTAACTCCTGAGTGCTGATTTACACGACGCTAGTGCGCCAGTAACAACGGCAACATCGTAATTTTGGGCTTTTTGTATGTGTTTTTGGGTTTTTGGACTAAACTTGGACGTGTTCTTTAATTCTACTAAAAAACAACCATACTTTATCGGATATGCTTTTGCAAAAAGGGAATGATACTCAATATTGTTTGTGTACGTTTTGTAAAATTGTGTCTGTTGGACTGTGCTATTTTTAAGAGGAACGTCTCACTTGTTTTTAATCGCTTCTGGTACATTTGTTATACGTGTAAATTCTCCTTATGAATTATCAATAAAAATAAAGTGATAACAGAAAACCATGGATAACAAAAAACACGCGAAAAAATATTTTTAAAAGTTCGTGATTCAATAGTGTTAAATTTGCTTGAAGTAATTGTCAAATATTATCACCATGTCACGAATAATTGTAAAGAATCTTCACAACAATGTGAGTAAATTCTATCTGAGTGTAAAAAAAAACTATCGAGAAAATGTTAATCATTCAGTATGTTTAGGTAACTGAGAAAAAATTGAAAGAAAAATTTTCTGAAAAAGGTTTTGTTACCGACGTTCAGTTGAAATATACAAAAGATGGAAAATTTAGACATTTTGGTTTTGTGGGATATCAGACTAAAGAGGAAGCAGAAGCCGCTGTTAAATATTTCGATCAGTCGTATTTTAATTCTCTACGAATTACAGTTCAGTTTTGTTCTGAACTGGGTAAGTTAAGAATGTATGTACCATTTATACTTTGATAAAGAATACCTTCAATGGTTTCAATTTTATTTAGGTGATAAAAATAAACCAAAAGCATGGAGTAAATATGCTCCTGAGAGTACTGCTTACAAAAAACTACAGGAAAATGAAAAAGAATCAAAGTCTATTACCAACTCAGTAGAGTTAGATCCAGTAACGAAATATCTTAATGAAAAGGTATTTAATATGTTGAATTCATTTATTCGAATTGTAACAATTATCAACGGATTGTATACGAACCTACTACTCGTTTTCAGGTAGAAAAATACAAAGATGACCCAGAATTTTTAGAATTCCTCGAAATTCATAAGAAAGATCGAACTGTATGGGGAAACGATGATATTACTGCTTTCTTATCGTTGAAAACAAAAAATTCAGAAGAGGATGTTGTTACGGAATCGCAAAATACTGATAATACTTTAGAAAAAGAAGGAAAGAAAATCGCCGAGGATCAAACAATATCCGATGCCGAGGTATGATTGTGGCCTAAACTAACAATAAATTTGGGAATCTAAACAATTTCTAATAAACTTCGTATTTTTTGTAGTATCTTCAATTAAAAGCTGGTAAAAAATTACTCGATGATGTCGAAAAGAAAGAAGAATCAGTTAGATACTTCACCCTAGTTATTCGTGGACTACCGTACAAAGTTCGAAAAAAAAATATCAAGGACTTTTTTCGACCCCTAAAAATAGATTCCATACGAATTCCAACAAAAGTTAAAGGAGTAGCGTATATTGGATTTAAAAATGAAAGTAGTATGAAAAAGGCACTTGTTCGAAATAAAAGTTTTATAGGTAAGTTGATTGAAACTTATTGAATTAATAAGAACATTTCTATGATGTGCTTATTTTATTTTTGAATTTTACAGATGGAAAACAGATATGCATTCAATGTGTAAATCATAAAGCTGAAACAGAAAACTCGTTACATGCACAAAAAAATGAGAAATGGAAAAGACAGGAAGATAGTTTAAAAACAGAAGAAACCATTGCAGAGTCAGGAAGAATTTTTTTGCGTAATTTACCTTATACTGTTTCAGAAGAAGAAATTCAAACACTTTTTGAGAAATATGGTAAATTTCTCCTCAGAACACTTCTAAACCGAAACAGTTATCAAAAAAAAAAACCCTTACGAGAACAATCCGTTTGTTATCATATTAGGTCCTGTCACTGAAACATTGGTACCCATTGATAAAATTACCAGAAAAATAAAAGGATATGGTATAGTTACATTTTTAATACCCGAACACGCGATTAAAGCTTTCAATGAACTAGATGGAACTATATTTCATGGAAGAATGTTGCATTTATTACCCGGAAAATCAAAAGAAAACAATGAAATAGGTTTATTACTCCTCCATATTTTTGAATAATTGAAAAAATTATCATACTGAAAATGTACTCTTTTCTTTGCAGGTTCTGAAGAAGGAAGCTCATTTAAGACAAAAAAAATGCAAAAATTGAAAGAAGAAGCTGGATCTTCGCATAATTGGAACACATTATTTATGGGGCATAATGCAGTGGCTGACATTATAGCTAATAATTATGACACAACTAAAGAAGAAGTACCACATGACTATCTGAGAATAAAATTTATAATTTTCCGATATTTACTTCTAATATTAATTTCTTGCAGGTTTTTTCTGGAAATAATGCAGCAGTTCGATTAGCTCTTGGAGAAACACAATTAGTTAACGAAATGAGAGAATTTCTAGTAGATAGCGGAGTAAAATTAGATGCGTTTAACAGAGTTCGTATTTTTGGTATAATTGTATGCATACAACTACTGAAAAAGTAGGTCTAAATTTGTATTCCAACTTTTCAGTTGGTAAATCATCGAAGTAAAACCATTATATTAGTAAAAAACTTGCCGGTTGGAACAACCGTGCACGAAATACGCGAAATATTCAGTAAACATGGTGTGTTAGGAAGAACACTACTGCCACCGCATGGAATCACTGGTACAGTATTACTTTTCACTTGAGTTTCAGGTCAATAATTTGCCTTACGATGGTGACAAATTATTATTATTATTATTATTATTATTATTATTATTGTTACTAAAACCTATATTTAAATGTTTGATTAGCAATCGTAGAGTTCGTCGAACCATCAGAAGCAAGAACAGCTTTCAGGCGATTAGCATATTCGAAATTTAAAAACTTACCTTTGTATTTGGAATGGGCTCCAGATGACACGTTTATTCAAAATCTGCCCGAAAAAAGTAAAATAATTTGTTCATAAATAAAAAGCGATGAATGCAGTAATTATAATTATTAACCAAATGTATGATCTATTGTAGTACCTTCCATGAATGAAAAACAGTATAAATCTGCTGACGATGAAATTGATGATCCAGAAGAGGATTCTACTTTATTCATAAAAAATTTAAATTTTGAAACGACGGAAGATAATATTAAAGAAGTTAGATTTTTTAATTTCAACTAATTTTTAATTAATATGTTGGTCAAGAAAATGTATATTTTCAGCACTTCAAAAATTGTGGTAAAATTGCTAGTGTAACAGTAGCTAGAAAAAAAGATCCAAAAAAGGCAGATGCTTTATTGTCAATGGGTTATGGATTTATTCAGTTCTTCAGAAAAAATTCAACCAATATTGCTTTGAAGACCCTGCAACAGTCCATGCTAGATGGCCATTGTATAGAATTAAGTAGATCAAACAGAACTTTAAAGTAATTCAATTCTTCATAGATTTATCCTGATGGTTTAAAAATAATTTTTCCATGATATACGCGTTACATCTGTTACAGAACTGATTCTCACATGGCGAGGAAAGAAAATAATGTAGAAACACAAACTGGTACTAAAATTCTTGTCAGAAATATTCCATTTCAAGCTAAACAGTCTGAAATACAGGAACTTTTCAAGTAAAGTGGTTTAATTGCTGTTCGTAATATTTGAATTAAAAAAAATTATTCGTATCAAACTTACTTTAGGACTTTTGGAGACATAAAAGCGTTAAGATTACCCAGGAAAATGGTAGGAACCGGTCCTCATCGGGGATTTGCCTTTGTTGAATATCATTCAAAACAAGATGCCAAAGTATGTTTACAAATAAATTCAATTTCATGAGTATTTTTTTGACAAAATCCTAAATTATGTACATATGTACATGTGTTTATGAGCTAGAAGGCCATGGAAGCTTTATGCCAAAGTACCCATTTATATGGTCGTCGATTAGTTTTGGAGTGGGCACAATCGACTGAAGAAGACATAGATCAAATTCGTAAAAGAACCGCGGAGCGTTTTCATTCAGGTATTTTACAATATTAAATTCCAGATATTACTCGACGACTCGAGAAAAATTTTCTTTTGCGTTGTATCATTGTATGATTACGTGCCCTTTTTTTCATCCCTTACAATATTTACGATTTTTTTTTTTTACAGAAGAACCAATCAAGAGTAAGAAAAGTACCGCTGATATTGGTATTGATGAACATAGTGATGATGAATAGCCTAGAGTTGTACCATTTTATTCAGTTTTGATATTTTTGCAATTGAAAATAAATCATTCAAAGTTGTTATTCTATTTATATTGGCACTTTTTTTAAATCATGTATAATTTCGTTACCAGATGTAACTTGAATAAATACTTCGTATTCAAGGTATATATACCGAACCATTGTCCATTTCTTGAAATTAATAACGTATGGTGTGTCTTGTGTTTAATTTAAATTCAGATCTCACTACCACAATTAAAAATGTAGTAACCAAGTCCGTAATAAACCAACGTAATTATTAGATTTATTTGTAGTGGTAACTGGTGAGAGCTCGTTATAAATTGTATGAACTATACTATACTACAAGGGAATTGGCAACATGTATAACATTATTTTTAATATGGTGTTTCATCGATTTTTATTCATATTGTTTTGAAATCTGTTTTCCCATTATCACTGATTTGGTTCATGAATGAATTGATTTTGAATATCGCGGTTTACGTATAAATGACGTAGAATGCTGTACTCAAGGCAGTAAACGTTGTCATTAAATTTCTCCTGGTGCCAAATTAAAGCACAGTTTATGAGTTTTAATCAGCTATCAAACGTAATTCTTTACATAATTTTTAAATTTTTAGTGCTAATGGGGACTACTATAAGTGTTAATTTTGAGAGATTCTTAATTACTGTTATGTCGCTGAAAAATATGCAATATCATTCTTTACGCATTCGCGATTTTCTGAAGTGCGAGTAATTAGATGTCGAATCGGAACAACATTGGCAGCATTGATTATGAGTTAGCTTGTGTTTTCTGCGCACGCACAGTTTTGAAGTGTTTACATTTTTGTAAAGTTCGCTTGTAAATTATTTTCCATTTCCAAACATTCTAGTGTGCGTTTGTATTACTGATAACAGTGTGGTGTTGTGTTTTCTTACCATGGCTGACGAAGAAACCGAACACAATAATGATGATTATTCAAGCGAGACTAAATTTGGATTAAAAATACGAGGTCGCAAAGGAGCCTTGAAAAAGAAGAATGTCTACGTTGTCAAAGATCATAAATTCATGCCCAGATTTTTCAAACAACCTACATTTTGCAGTCACTGCAAAGACTTTATCTGGTGAGTTGTTCATTTTTATTTCATCGCCGGTGTTCGATTCTAATTTTGATTAAGTGAATATCACTTGAGATTACCTGAACACTTCATTCAAATGTAATTGTAATCGATCTCTTGAGATTTTACGTCAATTTTTGATATCCGTCCACCTTCCAAGTTATCTATATTCGTCTTTCTTCTATCATTTACGCGGTGATAGCGTGAAAAGTTCAAAATAAAAATTTTATGTGATTCTGATATATATTTTGTGGTTTTGTATATTTTTTATCATTTTTTATAATCGGTATTCTCCAATCTATTCGACAGTTAGTTGGATCAAGTTTAATTACATAATTAGGGTATTTAGATTTCAAAATTCAACACTTCGTATGTACATATACGATAGGTCATCTGTTCTTTCAAAACAGCAAAGTGACTAGAAAGTTGCTTCTATTGATTCTAACGTTTTCAAACGTTACGTATCTAGGATTTGGAATTGTAGAATTATAATACTGATACTGAAGAAGAACAGTAAAGTGTGTACTGATTGAAAAGAATTTATGTGTTAGGTGTTATTGAAGCAATTATTGATTTTAAAAACCAAACTGTGTTCGTTTTTTTGGCCATTTTTCTTGAATACCATACATTTATGAATTAGTGTAGTGGATGTAATTTTGATGAGTTTAATTCATTATCAAGTCGCTATACTTCAGAATCACGTTTAACGCACTGAAAATATCACATATATTTTATATTTATAAATAGATTACTAATTTTAAACTTATTGCCACTTAGAGTCATAGATATCGGCTGAATAGAATAAATTAAGCAGGGTTCAAAATATCTTGAGTACTATTATGCAAAACATCTTTTTACGATTTGTCTCGATTATTTTTTCATGTCTACTACATGCATGGATAAACACGAAAAAGTACGTACAATTCTTCAGAGTTGCCAAACTCTTGACCCTAAGATGAAGGAAAAGGGTTCGTAATTGGTACCTATATTCTTCCTTTATTATATCGCAAAAAGAAAAAAACGAGCAAAAAGATACTTAATTTGACAAATTCCTGTAAATCAACGGAACATGGGAAAAAATTTATGTTTTTATGATTTGTGTTCTGTCTTGATTTTCATGTTATCATTTGTATTGTATCGATTGCGTACTACCTTGTAAAGAAAAAAACGTCTAAATATTTGAATAGTTCTTACGAAACCATAAAAATTGTACTCATTTCATAATTCAACCATTCGCACACCTTCAAGTCTTATGGTTTCTTGACTACTTGGAAGTTTCTTTTATCCAGATTTTACTGGTGATCTTTTAATCCATTTAGCGGAAAATATTGAATCGAAAATACTTTAATTAAGAGTAGCCTATTGAAATATATCTACTTGCTTTTACTTGCCTAGTCGGGAAAATTTTTATACTCGCCCAAAATTATTTTATGGGACTACTTTTACAATAGAATTTAACAAATATTCGAAAAAAATCAAGCTTGACGAATCATTCGTATTGGTTTTATTCGCAATGTCATATCAATAAATTTGATTTATCAAAATTGAACATTGTTTGAATCAATTCATCCTTTGCCTTCAATTTCGTGATAAACGCCATACCTACCTATGCTGGATCTGTCAAAACTTGAAGATTTTTCTTCGGGATTGCATAGCCTTATGTTCAACCTTGAGAACTGATTTTTCCTACTTGTGTGGTGTATTTTATTCTGTTAAAACTTATAACACATCGTTGTTTTTAGCCTAATTTTCAGATGTACGGGATAGCATCAATCATATCCGTTTTGGGGTCCTAGAAGACCATCGAGACCATTTTTGAACATGTCAGATATTTATTCCTTTTTATCTCCTCCCCCTCCTCCCAAAACTGAACAATTATTTACTCAGCTCGATACTGATCAAAATAGATCAAGTTTGTGTTGGCGGCGGATTTTACATTTTAGAGTGGAGATAACCTTGGGTCAAATTTCAGTCATGTCCAAATTTGGGGAGGGGGTACTAAGAGGCAAAAATCGCAAAAATTATTCCTTTTTACATCAATCGATAGAGAATCCAAAGTTGTATAACATATCTGAAAACCAACCTCTCGGTCAATTAGGAGAGGAGATGTAGAGGATTTCCTCCCTTTTGACTGCGAAAACAATCTGTTCCTTCCCTATCCCCTCACCCAAATTGAACTAGGAAGTTACAATTTTGTATGTAAACTTGGTAGGAGCCGTAGATGTGTTTTTCAAGAGTATCGATTTTTCAGATTAAGAACCCCTTCACAGTCCAAAAAAAGTGTATTTTTGGTCGATTTTTCACATTTTTTGAGTTTGCCGTTAGCGTATCTCCCATCCACATTCAGCTAGTTGTTTGAAATTTGGCATGTAGATTTGGTAAGGGCGCTAGATGTACTATTTGCGGGTCTTAACTTTTCAGCCTCCTTGCCCCCTCATACAATCTCAAAAAAAAGTGGTTTTTTGATAGGTTTTTCTTATTTTTTAACTTTGTGTCACGCTATTTACACTGGAACTACAAAACGCTTATCTGGCAGTTTCAATAGTAAGGAAGACCTGTAAATAGTTACTTACGGTTTATCCTGTAGAGGCGCTGATCACTGCGTTCCGACTATTGCTTGGAAGGCTAGCGACAAGCCTCCATTCAGAGCAGCTCTTTCTCTATACCGAAACCGACAGTGTTACATAGTTTTGTGGCAGCGCATACAAACAATGAGATCTCAACCAATAAAAATTCATAAATTTTAGAGCGTACCTCTGCGGGATTTAGTGAACAGCGCTCCTAAAGGCTACAGTCATAAACAACTTGGTACCGGAATTTAGTGTAATCCCCTTACCGCTATGACCTGCAGATGGGCATCTTGTAGTTCCCAGTGTCTATATTTTACGCATAGTTACCCTCCAAATTAAGCTAAGAAGTTGATTTACTATGTAGATCTAGTAGTTGTCCTAAATTGGGTTTCAGATATTCATTTCAATATCTTCCCTGTACCCCTACCACTACTGAAGAAAAAATATTCCAGTCTGTATCTTTTTTTCATTCCATGACTGGATAATTCGCATATTTCCATAAAAGCATAGCAACACATGGCGATGTTTTTTTTTCTTTTCACATACCATAACGAATTGCAATGATTCGCCTTTATGGGTATAGACAAACGTATAATATGATATCATTGAGCTAGATTATGAAAGGCGAAGAGTTGTTAAAGAGATGAGGATATTCTTTCTTAATCTGTTACAGCTTGGTATTTATGCTGAAAATTTTTGATTGTTATTCGTGAACTTGACGAAAATAAATTATTGTTTAGTATATGCTTCAAGTTGTACGTGGAAGTATTATTTGAGTAATGATTGAATTTTACTCTTTTCTGAATTTTTGAATTGCATTTACTCGATGCATTTTAGGTTTATAAAATTTGTGTGATCTTAAATGTAATTGTTATATTTTTACGTACGAGTAGTTGCTATATGTACAATTGTACTTTTACTTAAAAACCTAATAATTGAATTAACAACTGATATACCTACTTCAGTAAACTGTGAAATAGTTACTCTTAATAACACGTTTTTTATTTGGCTAGATAGAAATAACAAATTCTACTAATGTATAACATTGACATCAGCTTAATGCTGATGTTGTATGTATGTTGTATTCGAAAATGATAAAGCATCAAGTTCCAGTGAAAACTTATAAGTTGAAACAAATGGCAGCTATCAAGTTACCATCACCCATAAATATGCGCCTCTAGGTCGTATAAATGCATATAATGAGGAATGAACAAGGGAATTTATTTTTCTTGAACGTTAACATCAACCCGTTTTCATAAGGGAAAAAAAGCATCACAATGCGTTGCTTCTTGAGCCTGATTTTTCTAAAGTAAAGGATATTATGCGAATTGTTCATTCATGGAATGAAATGAAGATACACACTGGGATGTTTTTCCTTCAGTAGTGGTAGGGGTACAGGTAGATATTGGAATGAATATCTGAAATCCCAAAAAGGCACATTCAAGACATCTACTAAATCTGCATACCAAATTTCATCTTTATAATTTAATTTGGAGACGAAATGTGCGTGGGTAAAGGTTAAAAAATAAGAAAAACCAACCAAAAAATCACTTTTTCTGGGTTGTGAAGAGGTGCAGGGAGGCTAAATAATTAACCCCCTACTCCACTGCACATATAAATCAACATGCCGAATTTCAACTTACTAGCTCTGTTTGGAGAGGAAATATGCGTGGGACAAACACCAAAAATAAGAAAAACCGACCAAAAAGCCACTTTTTCGGAGCTGTATGGAAAAATGGGGCAAAAAGTTGAACTCACTGAAAGATGTATGCCAAATTTTCACCTCCTAGCTCAATTTAGAGGAGGGATATGCAGATATGCGTGGGACAACTTCACAAAATGAGAAGACCCGTCTAAAAAACCACATTTGCCTGGCTTCTGTATTAAAAGGCGAAGGTACGCTAGTTCAAATTATAACTTTCTATTGATTATAGTTGTCTAGAAAAAAAAAGAACTTTGGTATTTTAATCCTTGAACTGAGATTAGGATGGATGAGTGAAAAAAAACATGCTTCGCATAATAGTTGTAGTTCTGCATAGCAGAGCTGCCAATCTCATGATTTAGTAAAAGATGGATGTATTGCTCTTTTTTATGGCAAAATTTCATAATTCGGTGTCTTAAAATTATTTTCCAAATTGGCGCACTGCTGTCCAAAACTGTCCAGCTATTTCGACTTAAATCCACTTCTCTGAGCTAAAAACAAAATGTTTGGGCACGTATTTGAGGTAATAGGTCCCTCAGCTGCATTCTTTGAAAAGTAAAAAAATCTCGATTTTTGCAATTTGTAGTTTTTTAACTCCCTGATAGAGGACCAAAAATGCTCTCGGATTGAACCGAAAATTGGCGAGGTGGCCGCAGAATCTTAAATCGTATCTTTTTAGCTTTATGATTGAGGTCCTATACCATTTTCGGGGTGGTGTAAATGACGAAAACTACATTTTCTTCAAAAATGACTTTACTTTGAGGGTCCATAGCTCCTTCCCGCTTTGAGCTACATGGCACGCAATTTTATATGTTGGGGTTTCAACTCAAAGTCCACCACCTTCGTAAGTTTGGTTAAAATTCTAGGTATATTTTTTCCCCTCCTCCCTTAAGTACATGTATATTTTTTTTTTGGCAATACTATTCTTTAAATTCAATTGATTACATGTCAAGATATATTGAAGATGAAGTAGTAGGATCAAGGTCATTGAAAAAAAGGACTTTTTTCATTCATAATTTGACTATAAAAAATAATGATAGGTAATGAAGACAAATTTTTGAGAATTTCACCAAAAGCTTTATAATTATATCTGTTATTTTTCAAACAAGCGTATTTCTGCTGCTTGAATCCAGAAGTCAGGCATACAGGCATAGGCCTACCTAGACTAAGTACATGTTGCATAGTTACCAGTTGCAAGGGCTTGACGTTTAAAGTGAACACCGTGTATGTATTTTTTTAAAAAGAGAATAATGATTTTGTACAACTTTGGTGTAAAAAGTTGATTACAATAATTTAACGACTTTCTTTAAAATCAATTATAAGTCATTACCACGTATTTTCCTCCTCATTCATTACATATTATTTATTGCATTTCCCCTCGTGATTCATCACCTGCAGTTTGGCGATTTTTCCTCTTTTCCAAGATGAAATTGATTCATCAAAGACTCAAATATGAGCTTTTTTATTCGCATTACTCATCTAGTTGACAAAAGATCAATATTAGCACTGTGGATTTAGGGCAGGAATATTTCGTTCTTGGATCAACGTTTATACATGAATGATAGAAGCTGTAATGCGACCCGAATGAAGTACAAAAAGACAATAGTTTCGTAAAAAATTCAACATTTTTCGTTTTGAATATTGAATTTTACACATCAATTTTAATAATTCGGGTCGAGATGCCGTTTTAAAATCCTTGACGTTTTTACACCGTTGTGGTAGTCCTCGCAGAAGTTTTTTAACTTAATATTTTAGCACGCATCTTACAAACGGATTTTTGTATGCATTTTATTTATAAGTACGTACTTCAGAATTTATTATTTATATAAAAAATTCGTATCATTCATTGTCATAAATAATGATTACATCATAATTAGTATCATGCCAGTGAAGGTACTCATTTGCATATACATACGTGTGAAATGTAAAAAAATACTTAGATAATGGGCTTGTAAACCACTTTTGGAATAATTTCGGTTGTTTTAAACATTGTGTAGTATAAAAATACTACTTTTTTTCAAAATAGGTTTTTTGGATACTTATTTAGTAAAATAAAAAAAATATATAAAAAAAAACGCGCGCGCGATGAACTAAAATAGTATTTTTATATGGAAGTTACGCGCAAGATTTTCCGTTGTTTTTGATGGGTTTAATGCAAAAGAATTTTTAATTTGCGTAAAATCCAAAGTAGGTGGCTTAATTTACGAAAGAATGTAATGAAAATTAGCAGCCGTGTAGAAACGAACGAAAGTGTGCGCAGGCATGAAAACGATGTTGATAAGAAGATGAGTTTGTACAAAAGTATATAAAGAAAATGGCTGTACTTTTGCTGGCACAAAATTGTGAAAAAATAGCCATATAACTTTCAGCTGGAGGGGAAAGTTTAAGAATGTTGTAGGTGTTTCGACGTTCTGCATATACAATGATTATATGCAGTAGAACAAAGTATGGATAGTTTACCTACCTTAGTTTATACCTGCATAGAAAAGGAATGATTAAAATTTAATTTAGGCTTACTCGCTCCCGTAATGTTTAATATTGATGATTAGATGCCACTGTCAACGCGTGAATAGTAATAATTCCAACAATAAAAATTTTATCATCTCCCGATTATCGATTTGTAATAGTCTAATGCTAATATATACTTACTTTAGGTAAGATTGTTCACTAATAATGAACATGCATGGATTCCAAAATAACGTTTGGTTATCATCTATTGCTATAATCATGGGAACAATATCCTATAGCTATTGCTGTGCTGGGTATGCCGTTCAAATTAAAATTCATGAAAAGTATGCCTTTTTGAAACAGTTCGATGAAATAAAAAACAAAATTTTCTTAATTATATGAAAACTGACGGTTCGTTACAAAACTTATACTATACAGGTATATGTTAATGTTATAAACGATGATAGATGTATCACTTTATGATGTGTGTGGCTATATGCGATAGTTTTCAACGCCTACGAAACGACCTAGCTTTATACCTACGTATTTTTGCAACTTTTCAATAGTAGGTATACGTAATTCATATTATGTATACCTATTTCTTGATAAACACTTTTTTTAAGCGAAAAAGAATTTGATATTTTATTTTTTTTCGATGTTATTGCCTTTGCAAAAGTTGTTACCAATTTCCATTTTTATTCTATTTTCCTAGTAAACTTAAGGTTATGGCATGGTTTAAAAGCAAAAAAGAAATTTTTCCACTGTTGTATAAAATACGTGCGAGTATAAATACATACATCAGTAAATAACGTTACGAGTATAATACTGTTACTTAGAATTTTCATTATTATTATTATTATTATTATTATTTTAATTCATACACATTCACAGATATCTCATAAATATTGTAGTTTTATCGAAGATGAGCCATTAAAGCTTTTTTTTCTCGTTTGTAAGTACGTATTTGAAGATATCCTTATCTCTCTTCTCCAGTCATTTAATATTATATTGTCATGGTTTTAATATAACTTCCCTCCCACCTCTCCTCTAATGACAGAACCAACGAAAAAGAGAACCTTATTAGAATTAGAATATGTTAACCATCACGATAAACAATTATTATAAAATTTTGAATAAGCATACCTAAATAGTTTGTCCAACCTTGAAAAATTTTCAACGCACAATTTTTTTACACTTCCTTATGTGTTTGTTAAATTGAATGTAGTAAAATAATTTTTTTAAATTGTCCTAATTTAAAATGATCTATAATTTCTTAACGGAGAATATGAAATTTTTTGACCAGCTTTGTATAACGACTATGTGAATATCAATATTTAGATGTATTACATAATAAAATTAAACTAATGAGACATGCACTATATAATGTAATTATTTTCTTAATTTTCATAATTTACGAAAAAATAAGGTCTCATTTAACGTTATTTTTATTTCAAAATTTTTAAAACATGGAAAAATACCATTTTACCAATAAATTAATAAACACATAGACAGTGAAAATGACACAGTTGCGTACTGAGTGGGTAATCTAGGTTCTCAATACGAGTACAGATACAGGGTGTTTTAAGGTAGAAGTAAGGGATTCAGCCGATGACTAGGCAACACATAACAAGCCTATATATGTATGTTTGCCTAATTTCTGAGTGGTAGGGGCTAAACTACTAAAGTTTGCTCTTTTCAACCCCGCAAACCTCGTCTTTCTATCTCACTTTCTAGATGAGAAATTATAAGCATTTAAATTCTCAAAAATTATACGAAATGCTGTTTTTTCGAATTTTTTTTTTTTTAGAATGCAAATGCTCATAATTTTTTACCTAAATGAGATAGATGGATGAAGTTTGCTGCAATGAAAAGAGCAAACTGTTTCCTTCCAATAATATTGCTTTAATTGATATGTCATGGAAACAAGTTTTTGAATAATTCAGCAAAAATGATGACGATTGAAGGTTTTGGTGCACATTCTCCTCATTATTTCACCAACTGCTTGCTTCTCTGTTCTGTTATTACAAAAAATAACCACATCCAATTCCGTAGCAAAGAGGTACATGGGGGGGAAGGGTCCTATTCGGAAAAATTTGGAAAAAATCGAAAATTTGGCTTTAGTAAATTTTAGAAAACATTAGAGAAATGCCTTAAAATACAAATTTTTGATCTTTCTGTTCATATTTTCTAAAAATGTTGCCATCACTCCGCTTAGGCTATAGTTTTTGTCAGTCTTTCAAAAAAATTAATTCCATTAAATCTCCACTTTTCTCGAAGGCAAGCGTGGTTATTGAACTCGAAAAACTTGTGATGACTAAAAATCTTCCTTTTTCTTCATAAAACCTCGAAATGTGCTCTTTTTCTCTTTTTAACAGTTAAAAAATACTATTTTTCCAAAATTTCGCCTTACGAAGTCCAATCTATATATACGTACTATTTACTTCATTTATGTAACTAGGAGAAAAATTTCCAACTCCCTACCACAGTAAATATTTCTGGCTGTTCTAATTTATTCGGTTTTTCAAATATGTGTGAAAAAATTGCCGGAAAAATGAGCTCGTTCATTCGGAAAAATAAATCTGTTCACCTCCCCCCCCCCCTTATAAAAGTTGTTCGTCAAGACCCAGACCATATCTCGTTAATCTAAATTAAATTTCATCTTCTCTCAAATAAATTTCAAATTTTTACCTGTTTTGGTTCTCCAGCAGCACTCGCTCGAAAAACGTATACGAAATTGGGAAAAAAATTTTTGAATCAGAGTAGATCAGCCCCTGCGATTCAGAGAATAGGCAAACATACATACTTAGACTCAGTATGCGTTACGTAGTCACTGGCTGAAATCTTTAATTTCTACCCTGAAATACCCTGTGTAATCGTTCAAGCGGAACATCATTTTTGTCTCGATACGTACATAAAAAAACTGTGCCAAGTAGTGCCTATAGTTTTGTACAATTTCTGTTAAGTACTTCTTTTGATTTTTTCAAGTAGTTAAAAGTAGTACGTGTCACTTTGAGGAAGTACCAAGTCGTAAGTATTACTAACTGGGGAACAATCAGACTTACCCGACGCCAATCTGCCTGAATGGTTGTCTACAATGTAGTACCATAGGTACCTACATTTACTGCAATTTTTTTTAAACTGGAAAATGACAAATTTTTGCGTGGCAGTGTTGCCAATACGAAAAATCAACAGTTACAAAAAAATAAAATATTGAAAATTTAGAAAAAATAATGTACGATTTGATAGAGGTTCAGTAATAGGTGAAAACTGCCATGTGAAAAAATTGCCGGACCCAAGATTTGAAGGAACCGCGTACCAAAAAATTATAAATCTGTTTCGTTAATCATCTTCATAAATTTTTTGAAGCAATTCTCCTTCAAATCTTGAGTTGGTAACTTTTTCACATGCCAGTTTTTACTTATTTACTCAACCTACCCTCAGTCCTTCACACAATTTTTTATTTTGATTTTTGGTAACTGGTGATTTTTTATGTTGGCGACACTGCCACTTAAAAACTAGCCATTTTTTTCGGGCAACAAAAAAATATAGTAAATTCAGGTTTCTGGGGGGTGCGACATGATAGGCAACCATTCAGGCAAATCGGCGTCGAAGAAGTCTGACCGTTTCCGTAAGTGGTACAAAGGAGGTAATAACATGTAGGTATTCCTTTTTTGTTGTACGTGGACAAGCATTGTTATTGTCTAACTTTCAAGGGTTGATAATAATTGGAATTGTACTTTTGGATGCTTAAAGACATTTTAATGACTATAAAAAAGCTTTCTTTAGTTATGAAAAATTAGACTTCAGTTGCCTACGTCGGTGTATGTCTACGTATTACTTACTGGTCCGTCGCGTCGCCTGTTGAGTGTTGATTGATTATGATTACCACGCCGCAGTGTATATGCTCATGTAGAATGAAAATGATTAGTTGAGATTGTTAGCATATAAAATAAGCAAAATTTCAGATATAACATGCAAAATTACTCGATCGCTTTATTACAAAAAAAAAAAAAAAAAAAAAAAAAAAGAAAAAAATTTATTAAAAAAAAAAAAAAAAAAAAGTGAAAAACATTGATTTTTGGTAATCTACATTTAGATATAACTTGTATGATTTGATCTTTAGTTCAGAACAGCTACAGGCTTTGGTGAAAAGTTTCACATTTCTTTTATTACTGGAAGCTTTTGTAGAAATAATTGAAGTACTTAACAAATTATCTTCTTGGAAATTTGCATGACCAAACTTCATGGATAGAATCCTATGGCAGCTATATTTTGTAGTTTCTTATACATATAGCTTTACTTTCATAGTTTTACCAAAGTCGGTTAGTATAACATCTCTTTAAAATAAACTATTTTGTTGAAATTTTTGTTTACCAAAATTGGACTTTGGAAGTGTCTCATTATAGTTTTTTTGTTAAAAGAAAGTCAGTATTGTTTATCACTAAATGTATTTGTAAGGTTCCAGATCGATATTACGTATATTTTTCTTTCTATCATGGTAAAACTGTTTCAGTAATTTTTCTACAAATTATGTCGTCAGCATAATGTGTTCAAAAAACACAAGTACATATTAGTCATCATTTAGGTCAGTAATTGATGTGGTATTTACGAATATTAGATATATTATACTCTGAGAAGTTTAAAATAATCCGATTGTTTATGCATTGCTAGTCAAGTCATGTAAGTCATAGTGTGCTCAAGTGTGAATAATGCCTACTAATATTTATCGATAAAAATAATACTTCAGTCAACTACGAAAGCTTATTCTTAACGTTTTAATTCTTGAAAAGTATTTTTTTCGATGTTTTACGATGCAGAAATCAATAAAATGTGTCGAAAGATGAACTGCTTAAACATTGAAATTGGTATCATGGTGAATGCGATATGTCAAAATTATTTCCATCTGTCAGCGTATGCTGTTCTAATATAATTGTAGTATATAGAATGTTTCAAAGTTATACGTAAGTTTATAAAAAACAAAAGCAAAAAAAAATGGTTAACAAAAATAGTATGATGTGTATAAAAATATTTGTCTTCACTGGAGCGAAGATAATTTCGACTTCTGCATCATAAAGGTTAACATGTTGGGGGTCATAAAAAGAAAATAAATCAATAATTTCACTAGAAGAAAAAACCTATTGTTAAAAAAAATCCATTTTAATGCTTCCATGTTCAATGAAGTATAAAAAAATGGGTTTGAATTCGATATTATCTAACATGATTGAATTTTATATAAACAATATATTTTTGTTCCTGAAAACGCACTGTAAGATTACATTGAAAGTAAGCCGTCGTATGGAAAAAATCCCTCGAATTTAAAACCATTTTAGGGAGCGGGGGAAGGAATGAGGTGAGAAAAGTGAAGAAAGAAAATTTGAAAATCTTTTTTCTTTTTAAATCCGTTCTATCGATTTCTAACTTGACAAATGATTTATTGTTTTATTGAGAATGAATAAACGTTTTATGTGTTACGACTTACGAGTACTGACAGGAATAATTATGCAAAATTTCGTTTAATAATTTGATTAAAGAAAGCAAAAAAAAAAATTCTTCGTACGTAAAAAGTAAAATATGTACCCGTTTGAACTAAAAAATAACGGTATGATGTTTAATATAAATTCATTTTTAAACGCTAATGAAGGTCGAGTAGTTGGGCCTCTAAATTATTCATCTTTTAAGTATGTATGCGTATAAGGGAACTTTTTACAATCGAGCCTGCTTCCTACATACCAAATATTAAAAGTAAAAATTTAAACTACCTTCTTACTTTTTAATTAATGTGAAACCGGTCTTTGTTAAATATATTGATTAAATTGGACAATTACAACCTGACCATGTTTGTAAACGAATAATAAACGCATGATTGCAGAAGTTTGCGATTCACGTTTTAATTTTACAACTTTGTTATCGCCTATCTTGTAATTGTAATGCAACTCGTGAAATTCTACGAATTTTTTTTACATTATCGATGAAAATTATTCGATATTTATCCAACTTTTGTATTTTACTTATAGTTTTTTTTTTTCAAATGAAAAGTGATTAGATAAGCTTTATCTTCAGATGCATAATTTTTCTCGCGAATCATTTTGCTTCACTTTGTTTTATTGTCTTTTAATATGAATCGTATTTAAACCGTACAAATTGTATGTTTTCAAAATTGTTTGGGTATTTTTTCGCATCACTTCTGTAACAACATGACATTTCATCGATTTTATTCATTGAATGGTATGTACATTGTAGAAATAAAATCACGGAATAAACTTATCCAAGTATCCAGTAGAGGAGGGTCTTTTTTACGATTTTTATAAAAATCGAAATGTGATAGAGCTCAATATTTGCAAAATGAATTCAAATGAACATTGGTGAAAACTTCAACTCCTTAATACTTCTCGTATTAACGTGTGGGATAAAAGCCTATTAAAGCTTGAAAACTGTTTTTTTTTTTCAATTCTTACCTTAAACCGGTGTTATATGACAATTTTATAAAAAAATAGAATTTTTTTCAGGGTCACACAGAAATTACAATTTTTCAAAAAATTAGAAAAATTAATGGAATTCTAAAAAAAAATTTAAAGAGCTTGTCTTGTTTGGAAGTGATATAAGAATCAACATTTTGACCCATGTAGTCCGTTGATGATTTTCAGGTTCAATTGTTCACTATCCCCTCAAGAGAAGCATGTTACACCGGGAAATGAAAAAAAAATGGTGAAAATATGGGTACTCCGATTTCAGAAACTGTTAAATAACAAGTACGGATATAGGGAAGAAAAACTGCAGTAATCAGCTACATAAGTTTCATGATATTATTTTCCCATTTCTTAGAACGAATTCTCTAAAAAAAAAATTGCTAAAAACAGTTTTTTTCATTTATTTTTGATAAAACTTTTTTAGTCATTCTTTTGGACCCAAATTTGATTACAGTTTGCATGTTGAATTTCATCCTGTGTTTATTTGACCCCATTTTATAATTGTAGCGCTCTATTAACGGTTTCTACCCTTTTACTAGGACCTATCATAGATGGAAACAGGGGGGGGGGGGCGTTGGGGGCTTAAGTTTTTCCTAATGCTGAATTAGTCATCACAAATCGTTTCTTGAAAATTCAATTATTTTATGATTGTACGAGTAAAAACAGTAGAACGTCATTTTTGTAGCTCACAAATGCACCGGAACGTTCAGTTTTTGATCCTTCATCCTTTTAATTTCACAAAATCTTTTTGCTCGTTTCACTCAGGCAATGTTTTCTTCAATTTTTAAGAATAAATGCAATACCAAGGTACGTAAGCGCACCGAGAAATTTTTTAAGGGAGAGGTGAAAAAATGGTATTTTTAAGCTATAAAAAGTGCATTTTTCAGAGTTTGGGTCTCGAATTTTGAAATCTCATTGCGAAAGTAATGGGGTTTTTAACGACTTGGGTATTAAATTTAGTGTAAATGTAAAAAATTTTTAATTTTTCACGCCTAGAGGGGGGTTATAACCCTGGTAGCCCTCTTAGGTGCGCCATTCCATAAGTACCTACTATTTACTGGCCACTAGGGAATGTATTAAAATTTGAAATTTGAAATTTCGAAAACAGTTTGAAAGCAGTTGAATAAATTTTAATTCGACTTAGTTATCTGAAAAACTAGAACTTTATCCAGTTGAAAATGAACCTGTCAAAGTTCATCATACCAGATGTTTGGCATTAACCTCCCTTCGCTTATACCAGTGATTGGTCAACTCATAAAACTTACTTGTGTAATGGTTAGCATACCCAAAAAATCGAAGGAGCTGAGATATACTATATATTTTCAAAATTTCATTTCCTTTCAAACCTGCTGCTCACTTTGAAAATTTATAGAAAACAAATTAATTACAATAAAAATTCGCTGTTTGTTCTAAAACATAGTATATAATCTAGAGTATGTGTGGTATAAAAGTCAAGAGAGGCAATGAAGTGGTTAGCAAACTGTGACGATATAAGTATAAAAAATGTGCATGAAAATTTTCAATTTTTTTAGTTTTTTTAGTCAACTTATGAAAAAGGTACCTATAATGAGCTCCCCCATTAAAAAACTTAAAAATGAGTACAGCTACAACTAAGTCACCCTTACTCAATAGTCCGAGTAGAAATCTTAAAAGCAGTTTTCCAATGAAAAAAAAATGTAAAATTTTGAAATTTATGAATTTTTTTATGAAAAATTTGCGATTTTCCATTTTTTAACATGTAGTATATTTTTTAAAAGCTGTCTTCAGGGTTTCTACTCAGACTATTTAGTGGTAGGGGATATACTGCCATTCATTTAAAGTTTTTTAATGGTGAGTTCATATAGCTTTTTTTGAAATTATCCACAAAAAACTGAAAAAATTGAAAATTTTCCATTGTATTTTTTTAAACTTATATCGTCACAGTTTGCGAACCACATCATCCCCTATCTTGATTTTTTTTATCACAGTCGCTCACTTATATTCCTTGCGTAGTAGTGCAATCGTTTCACTTCTCTCGCAGTGACCTTCAAAATTGGAATTTATTTTTCCAGTTTTGTCTGAAAATGACTAATTTTTTTTCTTCAATTGATATATTTTTTCTCCGCGTAAATACAATCCTCGAAGTAACTACCTCAACCAGTGAGTTGAAAGTGTTCTCTCGTTCATTTCAAAATTTATGAATGAGGTGCTCATAACAGATTTTTAAAAAGTTATTCATAAAAAATTTAAAAAATTACAAATTTTTGGTCATGTTTTTTTGTATTTATTTTGCCATATTTTACAAAGCACTTCACCCACACTCTTGATTTTTATGCCACCGATACTCGAGAATATATACTATGTTTTAGAATAAATATCTAATTTTATCATTATTAATTTTTTCCTATAAATGTTCAAATTGAGCGACAGGTTTGAGTAAAAATGAAATTTTGAAAATAACATATTTCAACCCCTTCGATTTTTTAAGGATGCTAACTATTATACATGTAAGTCTCATGAGTTCACTGATCACTAGTTTAAGTAAAACGAGGTTAATGCGGAACACCCAGTAAGCCAAATGCATACAAATTGTTTCAACGACTGCTTCAATACTTTTTGTTGGATCCTGTTTTCAATTGTAAATGAATAAAATAAAACACAACGAAGAGAAAAAATAGTACTGAGAGACAATTTTAATATTTTAATTCATATGATATTTTCTGTTTTATTTTGTCTTTATTTTACCCTTAACAGAACTAGCTTTAAAAACAAGCCATCGATTTGATTGCTCATCTCATTTAAAAGCTTCTTTTCGAGTCGATTTGTAAATGGTTTTACCTAGTTTATGGTTCATTTATTTGAAATCGTTTTATTCTTAATTGAGTTATGGGAAATGTGAAATAGTGGATAGCTACGTAATTTTATTTTTAGGAACATTTTTTTTTTTTTTTTTTTTTGAAAAAGAGAGAAAAGCGTTGTAAAAGTTTGTGGAAAGTAAATGTTTTAAAGTGTTCAATGTTGGAGTAGAGGCAATACCGTTCATTGTGAGTAATAAAATAGTATACAGTCGTGAGCCAACGATATGTTGTAAGATGTGTCAAAAAGTTGAATCGAAATGTCGTGTCGGTTTTGAAAAAAATTACTTTTTAGCGTCAATTTGAAATGAATTTTTTTAGGAAGGTAGCAATGCAAGAAAAAAAGGTATTTTGAAAGAATTTTAAGATACATTCGCTGTGCCAGTGCTATAACGTTTACTCCTTTCTTATTTTTCATCGTTTAATTTTTAACTTGTTGCCAATTATAGGAACGTGAAAAAACGTCGTGCTCTTTAAGTATGAATTAAATGTTTGTAATATTGAAATTACCCGCGCTATGAATTGCCAATATTTTTAATACTATTAAAAACGGAATGCGTTAGTTTAGATCGTTAATTAAATTTTGTTACAACAAAAGAGTCGAGTGTGCATAGGCTCTTGGATGATACATATATATTAATACGCTCCCATATTACCTACGTAGTATATATATTCATTTGAAAAACACGTAACGAATGGATTCCGCGCAAGTTTTAAGCTTGTGTGGTTACATTTCAAGTTACAAAGATTCAATTAATTACCTCAATGAAATTTATTCATTGTAGTGGCAAATTTTACGATCGTAGTAAGGGAATTCCGTTTTCAAACTTTTCCCGTATTAATGTTTGTTACTCTTTATCTGTTTTATTTTCAAGCGTTTTGAGTAATACTTATTCGCCTTTTTCTCATTTTTTTTTTCGTGATTAATGAGAATCACTCCTTTCTAAAAGTTTCCTAAATTTTTCACAATAGCGAAGCGATGGAAATAATCGAGTAAAGTTAGTTATTTTGTTAAAAGTTTTCCGTTCAAAAAAAAATCTTTAAATAATTAAAATTACCAAATATAGTTTTTCTTACCAAGTTTTTTAAAACTCGGGTAGGTAGATAATTTAAAAATTCACATCGACGTTCTTCACTTCTTTTCTCACTTTTTCGATCGTTTTCCCCTTTCAATTTCGGTTATTTAAAAGTCCTTCGAAAGGATATACGTGTGCAGCATTTCAAACGAAATTATAATTGTGCAATGGATTAAATACAAAATTTATACCTACGATTCTGTGGAGATTAATATTTTTAGCGTGATCGAACGTGATTGTTCTCATTATATAAAGTGTACAGTCGACTTGGGTGGTGGTAGTTTGGATTATGTGTAATGTGTACGAATAGGCATCGTAAAAGAATAAATAACTGTATAAGCGCAAGATTTTATTTTTGCAATTCACGTATAATTAACGTTGTGTACGAGTAGTATTTTTTTTACTTCGAATTCCTTTTTTTTTCTGCACTTCTGATTCATTTGTGAAAACGAATCGAGTGTGTACCAGGTCGTAATGTTCACTCTTTTCCTTATTCATGTACTCATTTTATCATCTACTATAAATATTTCTTTGAATTATATTGCTCTAATAAACTTGCTTTTATTCTCATCTTAAAAAGCTAAAATTTCTGCAAATTTGGTGAATTTCTGTATCTAGTTTTTTTTTAACCCTTAAATTACACATTTACATGCTTCAATGACAAAATTAGCTCGATAATTCAATTCAAGCTGCCAAAATTCGATACAATTTTTAGGGAATGAATATTAACTACGTAAGTAAAGTAAAAGATAAGTTTTTTGGTGTTTTTTCGAATGATTCATAAATTTGATCGTATTCGCTTATTGATGAGTCGCTTGTAATACAAGTAAAGTACAAAAAATTTGCCCTACCGGCAGTCCAGGCGGAAATCCAGAGACCTCGATTTGATTTCTAGAGTGGCGCGAATTTTTCATGCTTTACTTGCATTAGAAGCGACTTATAAGTAGATGAATACGAGTAACTTTGATATACGTATCCTTAAGTATGCGGGTATTTGTATATGGTAGTTCACGTTAAACTTTTAGCTCAAGTCAACACGAGTTGAAATTACTTTTTTGGGTCGAAATCATGAACTCTTACTCAATCTACTTACCAAATTTCAACGCCATAGCTCAAGTTGAAGGCGAGATATGCGTGGAACTGCCCTTTTTTTCAAGATTAAAAATAGAAAAAATTCTTATATCTCCTATCCTAATTGACCTAGGAAGTTTGTTTTTGGTTATGTTATACAACTCGAGATTCTTTATCGATTTCCTCAAAAAGAAACTATTTTTTCGATTTTTGTCTCTCAGCACCTCCTCTATCAAATTTGAATATTATTAAATTTTGACCCACGGTCATTCCCACTCAAAAATATCAAATCCATCGCCAATCTAAGCATATTGCTCAAATTTTACCGATTTTAATTAGTATCGAGCTGAAAACTGATTTTTTGTTTTGGAAAAAAAAGGTTTAAGGAATAAATATCAGACATATAGCCAAAAATGGTCTCAATCATTTTCTAGGACTCCAAAACAGATTTGGTTTTATACCCCCCTTCCCTCGGTACTTGGTCGATATAGTTCGTAATATCCTGGTTTTCATCGGCAATATGACATGAAAAATCAGGTTAAAAAATGTCATGAAATAAAATTATGAATTTTTTCACTCGTTATGTATATTACAATTAAAAAAATTAATTTCTACTGATTCTTGTCCCCGTTCACCTTTAAGTCTATAAAGAGCGCCTTTCTTTCCATAACTTCGTCCATGCTCTCACACTTGTGATAGACGAATAATACAAAAATTCTCTTTTTCTAAATATTGGGGCCAAGAATATGGGGACAAAGTAAAACAATACATAAAGTACAGTTCATGTGGATTTCAACTTGGAAATATTAAATATTAGGATGACGAAATTTCAGTGCATAGAATCAAAACATATATTGGTTATGGTTATGGTTGCTCTTAAGTTTCGGTTTCGGTTTCGGTTTTGGTTAATTAAAATGATATTTCAGCTTTCAAGAATTTTCAAAATTTTTGAAACATTATTAACTTGAAATTTTTACAATAAGTATGCATAATTATAGACGTTTCACATTAAGAAAAGCCTAAATTATCTAATACGCTTTCTTGTGCAACAATAATTTCAGTTTCTAATGAGTATTTCTTCACATATTTTGCATGGAATCTTGAAACTAATGTGAAAGAGCAGTGCTCTAATTATGCGAGTGGTGGGTTGTTCAGACTTCAGAATTCATGTTTTTCAAAAAAAATGACCTTGCTCTGTTCATTTATTTTTGTGAATCCAGGCTCCAGAAAACAGTACTTTATATTCTAGAAGCACTTCATTAAAAAAAAAATAAAGACTGTAACTAAGACTTGACCAAACCACAAAGAAGAAGACGTGTATAAACCTTCTTTTTTGACCCATTCCTGGCTATGCAAATGTGGGCGAAGTACAAGAGCACGTACCTACAGTAAGTATTTTGGTTGTTATAGTGAAATCAAGGATGGAAAATCAGTTGCAAAATGGAAATTTTAGTTATGTGATGGAACATATTTAGTTCCTTGTTAACTTGAAACGACTACAGATCAGTATTAAGTGAAAAACGCACCAAAAAAATAGGAAAAACCATTCTCAAAAATGAAAAAAATAATTAAAAAATTTCAGAAACTGAGAAAAAAATTGAAATGCTGACACAGTTTACATGAAATTAAAAAAAAAAATTAATGAAATGTTTGCAAAAATTTTCCTTTTAGATTTAAATTGTTGCTGGAAATTGTTTTTAATCTGAAAACAAATTTTCAACCGATTGAATTTTTGTATTCGACCATACTTCGTTTTATCTCTGCAACCCTTCATTAATAACGTAGGTATTCGTAGATCTAAATTAGTTCCAGATGCATCGAAGGTTTTGATGTAAGAAGATTTTGGTTTACATATTGGTTCCGTGCGCTGCAAAATTTTGAAAAAATTGATTTTTTAATTATTAAAAACTGTATTTTTTGATGTTGTATGAGGATAGATAAACGTTTTCAAAGGTTTTATGGAGTAAAGAAAATGCCTCCTTAAATGCTCAACGAAGAGTTACTCGTCAATAAAATACCTCACCTCACCTCACCCGGCCCAGAAGTCAGACACTTGGTTCTGATTTTTCAAATGATTGGTGCTTATTTTTTTTTTTACGAAAAAAACCCCTTATCCGTGATAAATTCTCCTCTTGGAGAATTTGTAATTAAATGAATTAATAAACTTTAACTGATAAAAAGGGAACATATTGTTGAACTTGGCTGCACATTCATGTAGCTTTCTCAATTCAAGGCGGCCTATATACACCTGAAAGTAAACAATAAGATTAATTATACAAATATGATTTCAAGTATGTACAATTGTACAGTAATACTTTTTAATGGCTAATGCAGATAATACGTGTCGAATTTGAATTCATATAATATGATAAAATGACTTAAAAATTTACAATTGATAAATTGAAACTTTCATGTGCTTGTCTTGTACAGTTTACATGACTGATAAATGTAAGTTTGACGTTTTCAATTGCGGCAATAGACTTTATTGAGTATCATTACATTATCATTAAATGTAACTAATATCAGAATACGCGAATGTACGTAATAGGTAACATTATATCATTGAGAAAAGGGTATTTTTTTGTATTCATTCTAGTAAATTTTTGTTTTATGGATGGAAGTCACGTAATTGATGCGCAAGACTTTAGCACAAGATGTCGTAGATGCGCCACGCGTGGAGATATAGGTATCTAGTAATACCTTACTTGAGTTGTATTAGCTTCTAAATTTTAAGGAAAATACAGTACGTCGAGGCACGTCGTATATATTATATCAATGAGCACAGGTATTTTATATGCGATTAGAATTAGTTTACCTACCTAATAAAATCGAATGATCGCCCAATCAATTTTGCAAGATGTTGCAATGCAATATAAATGAATCATCTTTTGCACGTCAAAAAAGACCAAAGAATAAAATGAATTCTAAATTTAAAAATTATAAAATATTGCTACACTTTTACCAATTTAATAAGTTTACTTTATATTGTAAATTTTTATTTCTACTGATAATCAGCGCTAAACTTGAATTATACAAACGATACATTTGTATTAATCTATATATTCTCTACCTATAAATCTGCATCGCGATGAGTACCAACTTGAACGGAGGAAATCTTATAAAATTTAACTACTGTAAAAGATCGCACTCGGGTTGCTTAATAAATAAAGAAAAGAAGTAACTTGTCTTCTATGTAAGTATTATTTGGGGTGTTGTTTTAGTAACATAATAGAGCTTTTAAACAAACAAAACAAGACCGCAGGAAACAAAATATAAACAAACTTATAATACAATGGGTCTGTGTTGACTGTTGAACGCGTGTATGTTTTACGTTTGTTACCGCTGATATAATTTACACCTTTTTTTTTCCTCTCGCATTACGCTGTAAAAATATGGAACAAAGAAGATTTTTCTATTGAATTTTTTTCTCTTGTAATTTCATCGAAAGAATAAAGGAAACTCGAAAACTTCCACCGTATCAATATAGGTATGTGCTCCAAACTCAAAATCCTCTTTAAATACGTAAACTTAAACCTTCGTCATGAAGTTCATCTTTTCTTGATCTTTTTTTCTCAAAAACGTGGAAATACTGGGTGGAAATAAAAAGATAAAATCAACATTTCGTTTCGTAGAACCCTTTTTTTTTTTTTTTTTTTTAACATGA
>FIZR01022485.1:0-32602 GCA_900060175.1 Ferrisia virgata
AAAAAAAAAAAAAAAAAAAAAAAAAAAAAAAAAAAAAAAAAAAAAAAAAACTCAATAAACGCGCTTTTTACCAGTACAATGGGTCCAAAAACATTTTTTACCCCAGAAAAACGATTTTCAATTAAAATTGTTCAAAATTTTCACGTCACAGGGCAGCCAACCTACTAATTCCAAGATCGTTAAAATTATTGTCTTAATTATCAAGAAATTTTTGATTTTTATACCTAAAAATAAATTTTTCTGTTGGCTTCTCTGCAACCCAAAAAATTTGAGCAATTTCAATTGGAATTCACGTTTCTAGGCTAAAAAAAATTTTGGACTCATTATTGAGGTGAAAAGCTCTTTAATTTGCAGCTTTTTGAAAAATAAAGTAAGTAGATTTTTACGATACAACCCCTCTGCTAGGTGGTTATATTTGGTATCGGATTGAGATTTCAATGATACAAGAGGGGTAGAAACTCAAATCGCACTTTTTCAGCTCTGTGACCGTGGTTCTGCACCACTTTTACGGGATGAAAATGATAAAAATCCGCGTTTTTTCGAAAATGTACCTACTTTGAGAGACCACAGCTCCATTTCCACCCTCTCCACTTGAACTAGGGTCACAAAATTTTGTATGGTGCATTTTCAACTCAAAAGTTAATGACCTACGTGAGTTTGATCAAAATTTGAAGTATGTTTTTGTTTTTCGATCCAGCCTAATGCTGAAATTCTGACGATTTTTCGAAATTATTTACTTTTACTAATCAATTAATACACAGACAAATACACCCATAACCGCTCAGGCACACACGTGGTGACAATTCAGGGACTTCAACAAGAAAGGTGCAAAATTTTAAAATGCTAAGCATTGCAAGTGAGTAAGGTATCAAAATACACGAAACAACAACACCACCACCACCATCGACAGATTCCAAACCCGGAACCAATCCCAACAATGTCGTTCACTTTAGGCACACCAAAAAGCAGCATTACAGTAACATCTCCAACACGGCCAAAATTTTACTCGAAGCTATAATAAATCAAAAGTTAAATTTCATACCAATGTACGAGTAAAAATTCCTACTGTACTACCTTATAACTAGCTCGTTACCATATCAAACATTCAAGAGCGAAAAAAAAAAAAAAATAAAAATAAAATAATAAGAGGGAAAAAAACACACGATAATTACTCTGGTTACTGTAACGATTGGTATACGTATATTTAGCGCGTAAATTACTCTCTCGTTGGTAGATGGTTACTACGAATGTACCAAATCATTATAATAAGTCAACACCAATAACATGTCGATTAGTTCATCACCATACAACATACTTGTAAAGGGGAAAAAAAATCTCAGAGGAATTTTAACTCGCGTCTATATTTTATGAATTATCATCATCTTTTAAAACTCGTATACGGTTATTAGGATAGATAAATTTTCAAAATGAATATGTACTCGGTCGAAGAGGATGATGTGGAAAGCCAAACGTCCGTTATGAAAATTTCATTACTACTATAGCTCTACATAGATATGCACATCATAGGTGTTCAGCGTACAACAAAAATGAACCACTCAGAATAAGGATAGAGAAAGAAGAAAAATCTCGTAAATCCATTTTGACAACCACTTTCTATTTCGTATACTTATATCTGTGTAAAGATATACGTTACCAACTACTATAATAACTATAGCATTTATATACCCATACATAAGTAGGTAGTTAGGTACCTATATAAAAAAATAGTATTGTAGTTATAAGCGCAGGACATGATTAAGGGCGAAGTTATCTTTATACTAAGCGAGCATTGCTCGTTAACATCGATGATTATCTGTTAATTATAGAGTATTGAATATTAAGGATTTGTCAAGTCTGCCTACGGTTTTTATCTATCTCGAGTAATATATTATCCGCCTGTAGTAGCTTACCTTAGCGTATTATTAAGCCAATGATACGCACGTACGAACGAACGTACGTACGTACGTTTGCCTACAAATACATACGAATATTAGTGGTAGTAGTAGTACGTGTATGTGTAGTATCTTTTACTATCACACAGTGTACCGTGTACCAGACAAGTATGTATTTAAAAAGCAAAATCTTTTGAACGCGCTTATATTATATACTTACATTTAGACCGAATAAATAACCTGTTAATGGTATAATAGCGTGTATGCGTGTTAACATCAATAGCATATAAGTAGGTATCACTCTGGCACACACACACATACACAGTACAAGAGCAGAATCAAAGCTTTTAGTCTCGTCACCGCCCCATATCCTACCATCCATCTGCATAGCCTGAGCTGTACGCGCGATAGTAGCTGTAACAACTAACACCGCAGCAATTGTCACCCGATAATTAATTCACAGATTCCGACAACGTACACAGTTTTACACCTTTTAATTGGCTCGTCTATGCATGAATGGCGCTTCTGTTCGGTTCGGTGCGCCGAGAAGCATGAATCTAAAGGCACATATACATAGCTGATATATAGGCAGTTGGCTACGATACATACGTAACCTGGGTCCTACCTATGCTATAAGAAAGGTCATCAGCAGCGTTGTCTTTGCTATATGGAGTACTGCCCAACAAACATACCACGACGACGGTGGCGGTCTGCTCAATATAACACCGTATCATGACTATTGTGGTACATATTACGAGCCTACTCATATGTGAGGTTATATGGGAGGCGTTTATTATACCTAGGTATATAAAAATTCTTATAAATGCATATATCTTTACCTAGCATACCGCTACGAATACTTTATTGGCAATGTAATTACGTTTGGCATAATAAAAACTCTTTAAACTATGTACTTATTATAAACTACGTCTATCATTCCCCCCTCCCCCTTCCTAATTACGATAGCATCTAAAATTCTACATACATAAGTATAATTTGTGCATTAATGTAACATAACGCGCATGTACCTACATCAGTAAGTCCTACAAGTACCTATACTATCTCTACCTATGCACGTGTATTATATACTTAAGACTTATCCTAAAGCTTATATATCTACAGCATGCTTGTTCCTTTAAAAGCTATTTATCGGTACCAAATTACCGTTCAGCTCAAATATTAGCCGATGATAATTAAATAAAAGAATGGTAATAAACGTATAATAAAGCGAACTTAAAAGAGCTACTATCAAATGATCCTGGCTCGTTGGTCTTGCTATTCTCCTCGCCATCAACGACCACGAACCGATTCTCTTCTACTCGCAACAAACCTTTTAATGTCTATCATTACAATAATACCAATGTTGCTGTAAAACTGTTCTCAATGCTTTTATAGCTTTTACGAACTTAGTTCGCTGTATCTGTCCCGATCGTTCTATCTTACTCTTTGTATAGCCATTTTATACGCTTAATAACAGTATTTAATACAGCCTATTATAAGCTTTTTATGTCGCTGTAATAACAGATTAGCGAGATAGTATATTCATTTACGTGGTATATATGTATGTATGATGCGTACAGATAGATGCAGTACGCCACATTATGCTATAAAAATTTTGTAAGTTTTTTTTTCACCCTCTGCCATCGCAATAGGTACAACTGTTTTGTTTGTACACCTCACTCAAGTATTTAAGATATCATCATTTATAAGTACGCGAGATAGCTACACTACCAGTCGTGTCGTGCAAATGGTGTTAGGAGATATAGTCTCATATGAGAGACACAGTTCTGGCGTGAGACTTTTCACAGCAGCAAAACTGGCATACTTCTGGCCTAACGTTGCAACCAATCGTACTAGATCACAGAGTATTTGCCAAACTCATTACTGTGACATTGAAATGATGCAATGGTAGCATCAGAATGACTCTGAAATGACTTTCTTATAACTGGGCTATGACAATACTGTGACATAGGACAGATTAATGACACGTATTGTATTTGACACCATAGTGACGTGTTCTAGACACAATAATGACGCATTTCTGACGTGATACTGGCACTAGTTTTGATAAGAAAATATCAACTTTCGTTGCAAAAACGACTTCCTTCAGAACGTATTTTATTTACCAATTCAGCTATTTTGGCAGTTAGTATAGGAAGACAGACTCGAAGGGCATTACACGCTTACTTTTTTTGGTCCTGACAATGATGCGACATTTATTTGACGAGGTATTGGAATAATGATAGTATACCATTGACATAGTAACGAAATGCTTCCGACTTGATGAGGACATTTATGTGACTTAGTAGTGGCATGCTTCTGACAACAATGTAAAATCTATTTGATACTGCTGTGATATGTTTTTGACACTGTTTTGGCACATTTTTGACATTGTTTTGACGGTATGCTATTGCCATAATAATGTTAACTGGCACACTTTTGACTTGATTACGATTAGTTGTGTCACCACACTTCTGACAACATTGTGATACCATTTTGACACAAATGTGGCATGTTATTGACATCACTTTGGCACATTTTTGTCACAGTTGTGATATGTTTTTGACTTTGTTTTGGCAGTTCACTATTGCCATAATAATAACATCTGATATGCTTTTGACTTGATTATGGTACTTATGTGACTTGATAGTAGCATGCCTCTGATAACATTATGATACTGTTTTGACACAATTGTGGCATGTTTTTGACATCAATTTGACACATTTATGACACAGTTGTGACATATTTATGATTTAATGTGTCAGAACCAAGATACAACCAGCTTAAAATATTGTACAGTTGTGTCAAAAATATGCCAAAAATATGTAAAAATAATGCCAAAATGTTGTCAGAAGCACGTCACAACTGTGTCAAATTGGTGTTATAATGTTGCCAGAAGTATGCCAGTACCAAGCCAAATTTGGACCATAATCAAGTCAGAAGTATGTCATTATTTAGTAGTGTGCAGTTATTATACCAGTAACCTATAAAATGAAGGGGTGTCTTTCATATCCATTGAAGTGCCAACAAAAATGCCAAACTTATAACATATCTATGTCATGATAATGTCAACAAATATGTGTCAGAAGTTAGTCAGTAATATGCTACCGAAGTATCATCTAAAACTTAGAAATTTGCCAAAAGTATATTACCTTTGTGCCATAGACATTGATGGTCTTTTTCCAATTGGAAATTGACACAGTAATTACAATGCCTATTGAAGTGAGTGAAGCAATTAGTATCCTGATTGGTTGAAATTTTTTACAGGGGGCTAATATCAACTTGAAGGACTAGAAATTTGGAGATCATTTTCTAAAATTTATAATGGCATATTTTAACATTGTGCTGCAATTAAAATTCAAAAATTTACTTTTCAGCTTTCACCCTAGCTTAAACCTAACTGAATCTTTCTTTTTTTCAAATTTACTACAACACCACCTGTACTTAAAAGGAGTATTTTCTTTTAAACCTTACATAGGTACCATGTTATGTTTGCATAGTTTGTCGTTTATAGCTTTGTACATACCAATACTAAGTATACAATCTTGTTCCTGTAGCAACTGGCATCCGCAAAATATTACACTCATTTGGGGTCATACGTTGGCACAGGTCTCCACATATGAAATATACCTAAAGCTGAATGTTTGGTATGGTACTCTTGGCAGCCTGCCTTGATTCATTAGATAGAAAATACAGTAATAATTATACTGTTTGACTCCGTAATAGTATTATTGTTTAAAATCTTGCCGATGTATATCGATGCTTCGCAATCAGCATGGCAAGTACATTTAAATAGGTATTATACAATGCACCTAACTAATGAAAATTAGCTCCACAATCTGCAATAAACTAAGTATAATATGAGGAGATTCAATCGAATAAAATCTTTTTCATAGTTCTGCTCAACGATTGATTACAACAAAAAAAAAATGAATGGCCACAATTATGAGGGATATTTATGAAGAAATGAAAAGTATTCACCTCACAACATCTTGAATGGCTCGTTCTTGAACAAACAATGAAATCATTTACTCCGCAGCTATATTTTAATAATGCGATAAAACTGAAAAACATAACTAAAATTAACATAGAGCCGGAAATTTGGAAAAAATACTCATCAGTGCTCGTATTTTTCAGTGTTAGTATTAACCAGCCTCGAATCGAAAGGTGTTGATTACGAGGTAAGTAGTAGCTTGAAAGACTTTTATCCCCTGAGCTGTCGACCCTGTCAATTTTTTTTCAATTCTTCCCAGATAACTTTTTAATGGGCATAAAGAGAAGGGAGGGAGTTACAAACGAATGCGTGGGCCAGCTTTTTTTCAACGGTCAAAAAAAGGAAAACTCCATATAATCCCTCCTGACTAAAATAAGGAATTGATTTTTGGATGTTTTACAATTTTTGCTTATTTATTGATTGGTTTAGAAACGAATCATTTTTATAATTTTAGAATCTCAACATCTCAACCCCCGAGGTTTATTTGCATGGCAGTGAATAGTTGAAAACCTCCGATGGAACGCCTGAATTTCACCTCCTTAGCTCAATTTTGGAGAAAGACTGCTCAAGAAAACTACTTTTTTAAGGCTAAGTTTCAATCTGCTAAGCTCAATTTGGAAAGGAGAAATGCGAAGCACCGGATTTTTTCAAGACTAAAAAGGTGGAGACACTCCATATCTCATCTTCTATTTAACATAGCAAATACCTATACAAATTTATCAGCGATTTTTACAACTTAAAAGCTTCAACGCATCCTACCCCAAATTTTGGTGCAATCGAATTTTGATTAAGGCCATTGTCATTCGTATAAATATATCAAGTCGAGTAAATGATTCTTGTTTTCGGGGGAAAAATAAGAGTAAATATATGAAATATACAAAAATGGTCTTGATGTTTTGGATTTTGGAGGTTTCCGGCTTGATTCAATTTCTCCTTCCTCTCCTTCCTCTGAGTTAACAGTTCGAGTTAAAAATTTAATTTTTTAATTTTAAAACATTCATCCAATTTAATTAAAATGGTTTCACAAAAAAAGACCATCAGAAGTGATTTTCATAATTTGTAATTTTACTGAACACCATAAAAAATGAACTTTTTAAATTTTTACTGGCAAAAAGGTGAAAAAAAATTTAAATTCAAGTAGGAATCAAGGCCTTTACGACTGATTTGTAGATTTAGGGGTGTGAAAATATTACGATTTTGCCATTCTACTGATCAGCTATAGCTATAGCTATAATATCTGAAATGGAGAGATTCGAAAAAAATTGCAAAAAATTATGCAATCGAACATGAAGAAAAAAGATGTATATCTACAAGGAAGAATCGATGAAATACCAGGTTCATGTCTAATGGTGAACATTTCAAAAAAAAAAACACTTGTTCGCAGTTTCAGACAATTCAGAAAGTACAACAAAAGATAAACTTTAAAGATCTGTAAAATGGTGAGAAGACATAAAAGTCACCATTATTGTCCTTTTCTTGTGAAAATGTCTATATTAAAACCATTATGCTCAAAACCTTTGATCACAAGTAGAAGACAACAGAAAATAAATAAAGACTACGAAGGATTCTTCCAATCAAAATAAAATTGCGAGTTCATCACACATATTACGACGGTACTTCAATGATCAACACGTCCTATAAATAAAGCTTATCCTAATATGTGTAAAATTCTGCGGCCATTATCTTCATTAGTGTCATATCTACAAGCCATAATAAAAGCTACTCTCGTGCAGTGGGTTAATCAGTAGGTAATTCACCTCCACTGCACACCTCGTCATACATGAAATCTCGTCGTTCGTCGCGAACCCGCACTCTGCGCTGGTGGCTTACTTCGTGGTTTTTTTTCTATTTTCGAGAAAAAGCTGCCAAGATGAAAATTAACGCTCGCGATGGATTTATTATTAGTTAAACTGGGACACGCCTTCGACCGCTGTATGACCACGCCTTCGTATACATAAAATGCTTTTTCAACCAGAAAATTAGCGCATTTTATTACACATCGCCAGGTATAAGTAGGTATACGTACGTACCTACATATATGTAGTATATTTGTTGGATACCTATAAAATGATTTAATTAAAAATAAATACCACACAACCGTATACGTACAATCTGGCTCGCATTGCAAGACGTGTGGTGGACGCACCGATATAGCATCCATCGTATTGAGCAGGGGAAACGACACGTTGAACATGGTAAAAAAAAAAAAAAAAAAAAAAAAAAAAAAGGGAAAAAAAAAAAAAAAAAAAAAAAAAAAAAAACAGGGAAAAAAAAAGAAAAGAACGAGTTTATAACAAGCCTCATTTACAGAAAGTATCATTCTATAGACATTAGTCGATAATAAAAATCAAATGGAACACCTTATAAAACACTATTACAGCTATTATACCTATATTCCAAGCTAGAATGTTATAAGAACGCCAGATCGATGAATTTTTTTCGCCTGTTAAATGAATAATTTAGCCATATAAATGAATAGCTCTTTAAAACATTATATTCCATCATCTGGCGATAGGTCTCATATGTTAGAAGGTATATACTACGTTGCGCATATAGGCAGTTAGGCACACAACCTGAGCCGAGTACAGCTCGCTTGTGGGGACCAATTACCCAAACGCTGTGAACTAGTATTTTTTAAAAATTAATGAATTTTTCGCCTCTAGCCTGTTAACTTAGTTGTATAATATATTAAGTCAGACAATCCTTTATTTGTTGTTGTAGCTATAAATTTAAAGAAGGTCACGCTACGCTATATAATGGTTAGTTAAAGTGTTGTTTGTACAACACGGATTGGTCAATGAAAAAAAAAAAGAAGGAGAAGAGGAGAAAAAAAAACATCGTAGAAAAGAGATGAAAAAAAAAAGTATCCGAGACAAAAACATGAATTGACTGTTATTATTTAAAATAAGATCGGTAAAAACTGGTTTTCATACAAACGAGGTCTTTTTCGCCTTCTCTCACAAAAAAAAAAAAAAGAGGAAGAAAAAAACTCTTCATTTGGATTTAACAAATTCCACGCCAGTATCTTTTTTCTTTATCTGCTTGTAAATATACTCGGATCGCGTTTGTTTGTAATCGGTTTTATTATCGCGAGCGCCGCGCTGCGCGATTTCGATAAATACTCGCGAATCTCAATCCCAAAAGCCGGTTTGAAACGTTCGTTTGTCCTTTGAAAAGAAAAATCTCTTTTCTCGCTTGGATCGGCGACGCGGAGCGGTTCGAATTAACTTGTCGTCGTAGCGAATACGCCGCGTTTAAAAAAGACAAAATACCTAAATTACTCGCCTTAAACGTCTCTTTATTTTCCCTCCTACTCCGCGCTGCTGTATGTTTCGGCGTGTACTACCTGTACCTACCTAGTACCTACATCATCTATACATATTACTTTATCTATATAGGTAGTTTCCCGAACGCCTGTCGCCAGCACACGCTCCACCATAAATTATAACACCGTCGTTAAAATGTTAACGCAACATTTCCATGGTTGGAAAAAAAAAAGAAGCTAGAAAATTTATACTAACATCGTGTGTATTGTGAGCTTGATACATGAAGGTTCTAGGACCGAAATGAAGAGTGAGCAGAAAAGAAGAATTAGAAAAAAGAAAAAAGGAGGAAATTTATGGTTTGTTAATAAAGCTGAAAATTAGGCGATGGCTTAGACTAATTAGGTTTTACAGACATGAGTACGGGTACCTTTTCTTTCAATTAATTGTTACAGAAGCAAAATACTTCATAAAATTGATTAGAACTATTAGAAGTAATCATTTTGTTCAGTGTTTGAAGGATTATGAATGGCAGACCAAATTTGCAAGGGCTATTCGTTATAGGATACTTGGTTATAAACTGTTCATTCCTTGTTAATTAATCACTAATTGGCGAATAAAATACTTCAGCACACTTGACCTATTACACCTTTGAAGATTATCCACTGGACATTTACTTAACGACTCACATAGATACATTCATTTTGTGGATCGCAGGGTTTATAAATTCAAGAGAACAGGGTGTGCTTTAGCAATAGACATTTGATTGTTGAACATCCCATGAGAAATCAGTCATTAGAACTCATTAATCATAAATACATAACAACTATGGTTGGACCATCAACACCCACCCTCTTGAAGGTTTGATTGTTGGCCAATGAATCATCATCACCATCATCTGTCCTGATCACAGCATGACAGTTGTCACAATCCTGAGCCTCCACAAAGTCCATCTGTGCGCAAATGGTGTCAGTCTATCTGGTCAGACATCTTCATCTCCCTCTTTTACCCTGTGCATTCTAAAAGACAAAATCATTTTTATGGTTGCTCACTTCTGTTCATGTCACACACCAGAAATACTCGTGAACACATCTTTCATATAAATTTCACTAATAATTGAATTGTTTGTTCTTTGCACAGTCTGCAGTGCCTAGCCTGTGCCCAAGGGTACCATCAAGTCCAAAAAATTGCGTAAATAATTCAAATATCTCTTAAAATGCAGTTTTTTATGGTTAAAAATATCATTGTCACCCCAATTCTTGCCGTAGATTTGCTCAGTCATAGGGGTAAAACATGAAAAATAAGTGAGTACATAGGTCTCTTCCTCATCTTTATAAAGATCTTCCTATACATATGATGTTTTGTAACATGGTAATTCTTGATTTGTCCGGAGAGATTCCACGCATTATTTCGACCAAAACATCTCCATCAACATCTTCCATGAATCCTAGATTAATGAAACTACTGACATTCTAGTATTTGACTTTGGTTGCAGAAACTGGAAAGCATTCTGTACAATCTATCACCATAACTTATTTCCACCTCATCCAATAAAATCAAGGTAGCTGTATCATTCGCATCACGCACATTGGAGATTTTCCTTCCATCTATCCAATTTTATAGAATCCAGAGTTTCACATATAATATGCGTCATTAATGTACACCCTGTTCTGCATGAGAAGCTTGAGATTCTTCACCATCTGACCTAATAACCACCGAACTATACTAATAGGTCTCAGCCGCTTACAACTGTATTGCACCTAAAAAAGTGCACCATAAATTACGATTTCGTGCTGGCAAAGCAGCTCTTATCATAGGGACCATTTGTGCTTAGATGATATCAAACCACCTCGTCAGAGATCTTCCTTTCTCTCTTGGAGCCTTACCTAGGAGAATGTCTTTTTTGAGATTTCCAACTTGTCTCCTGATCACATGTCCAAAATACCTTTGAACGCGTCTCTCGCATAAAACATTTGGCCTAACTGGCTCCTGTATTTCATTGACGATTGAAATGTTAGTTTGTCGCGCACTCCACGGTATCCTCAACATCCTTTGCCAGACCCACACTTCGAAAACATTGATTCTTCTTTTATCATCTGCGTTCAGAGTTCATGTTTCCACGGCATATAGGAAAACAAAGAAAGCAAGTGATTGTATAAGTCTCATCCATGTCTTTCTGGAGATCTTGTTATTAAATGTGTCTGGTCATAGCTGATTTTTTCAGAGCTATTTGGTGCAAAATTTCTGCCGATGAGCCTCAACCTGCTTCAATGATAGAACCCATATACGAAAGTGTTGACCTTTTTGTTTTCACTCAGTGCTATAGAAACTAGAAGACGCTTGGACCGATCCACCATCATGACTTCCATTTTTGATGCATTAATATAAAGTGCAAGTTTTTCGCTGGCTATCTTCGCCCAGTTGACGAGCTCTGTCATTTCTTCTTCATCCAAAGCAATCAAGGTAGTATCATCTGCATTACAGATTGAAGATTCTCCTTCTTCCAATGGAAATACCACCAGTCCAATGTTCAAGAACCTCTCAAACTATGTGCTCGCCATAGGTGTTGAATAACTGCTAAAAGCTTCAAATTCTTCACCATCAACTCTCACCACCATAGAACTGAACTCGAATAGAGACTCCACCTAATCTATAAAATAAAAAGGGACTCCCATTTCTATTGAAATTTTGAAAAAGGCTTTGTCATAATCTATGAAACACACCACTGCAGGTATGCTGAATTCTCCGCACTTTTTGATTATTTGCCAGACATTCATTGTGGGATGGGTACATCTTTGTTCATATGTTGGATTTCCTACCTTTTCAATAATTTGTTAGACATTCGTGATCTTCTCTGTTGTGTTAAAATGTGTAAGATGTGAGAGGAGTCAGTGCTACTGCATGATAATTCAAGCATACCCTTGTTTCTTACTTCTTATGCGAAGGGATGTGTAATGTAGGACTTTCCTGACCACGCCAACGTCATCATTTCTACACCTGAGGCACATGAGCATAGGTCTCTTCCTCTGATTTTCATACAATACTTCACTACGTTCTCATGTCTAGTCAATAGCTAGTTAGTATACATTGACAAAGTCAGGTCTTGCTCTAGTCTTCTTCGGACTATTGATTCTGAAATTAAAAATAAAAGGAAGGTATGCCATATTTTGGTTTTCATACAAGCACTTGGTCATGTTCCCACGTTCAGTCAACAGCTGGGTGCTGTACATTGATAAAGCCAGGACTTGCTCCAATCTTCTTGAGACCATAGATTGGATTTTAAAATTAAAGATGAAAGGAAAGCATAACTCATTACTAAGCATTGCTAAATAAGAATATGTAGACGACTATACATTAATCTGTTTACTACGCCATTTTCGTCAAAAAAAAAAACTAACAAGTAGGCTCATCTCTTTGATTTCATTTATTATGCATTTATCCTATCAGCCAATTTTTTCCCCTTTTATTTCCATACACATAATGATCGCTTCCTTCACTGTATAGTCTTTTTACAGCGGCAACCTATCTCATTTGACCACGTAAATATCCTTAATAATTGACGCTACTTTTAATAATAACCTCTTCTAATATTACTGCGTCTTCACCATTACCGACCATGCTGATCGTACGTGAGACGAAACGCTCGTGTAATACATTTTAATGCGGTAATTACCAGCGAAATTCTTTCATAATTACACACTTGTTATTACAGCCTTAAAAACAACGATTACCCTATTTGAATTCCTGGACGATTGTCCAACGGTTCGTGTTAAGACGCGTCTAGCTTAGCAAATGAACTGGCGTCGTCGCTGGTAGCAATCTGACATAGAATGGTATGGTAGTGCCATGTCCAAGACGCCGCAACAACCACATCATATCGCATCATTACCTATCATCGGCTGCTAGGCAATACGGCAATGAGCTGCTATAAGTACTCGTGTGTACCTCGATTATACAGCAAATTCTCTATTCAGCTACTTGCCTACTTTTTAAAAGGTAAGCTTTACGTTACAGCTGACAAGAGTTTTAAATAAGAGCCAGAGATGATATATTGAGGTACCTCTACCAACTCTTCAAAAAGGAACCCCTTTTTTTGTTCATTACACGAGTCTCGACAAATACTTGACTCATAGAAGGGTATTTCTGAAACTTCGAACAAAAATACCTATATTGAAACGTAGACGAGCGACTGCAAAAAACCAGTATATCACCGATTCGATGAAATAACAAGCTCATTAAAAATTCACATTCGTATAGAGCGAGTATATTGTTTATACGAGATGACAGCGTGATGATACATAAGCTTATTGAGCCAATGGTAAGCTATACTATGCACCTATGTACAAGTAGATATATATACCATGGTGACTGACCGGATGAATTAGTAATATATAGTGTCCTTACGCGGTGAATACGCAATTACTATCTTTTAGGGGGAATTATTCGATAACCAGTGTAATAAAACATATAACCTGGACGGTGTTTAATTCCAATTTGTATTCCGAACGTGTACACCATCGATGGAACAATTTGTATTATGAGGGCTTTTACCGTACCTACGTATAACTAATAGCTCTCTGCACATTATAGACGTACGTACGTACCTAGGTAGTCTTACAATACCCCTCGCCCTCCCATATTCTATATCCGTTTCAAGAGAACGGTCTTATTTTTAGATACACCAACAATACAAAATAGCACATCATTCGAAGTAAAAAAGAAGCGCATTTGCGTGGTTATTACATATTCTGTAGACTCCTGGGTGATCTTTCATCGTTTTGCTGATAAGGCAATTTTTGCCACCGCCATCCGCCAATTCGTGTTCAATTTTTCGTGATAATTTATGTAAATTACAGTAGCGCCCGGATCACACGCCGATGGCTACAATTCGGCTATTAAGTATAAGGTATTTATGTTTATGTATGTGTTTCAGTATGTAGCTATTACAAATACACGTCCACGACTCCACGTCACACCTTCCGGCCAATCAATACAATTACGACTCATTACACGAATTATTACAAAGCCTTTTCAACCATTTCGTGCGATATAAAATCAACCTCATATCGGATAATAACCGGTTTAACTTAATTATGACTTAAATGGTTGTTAAGGTGTTTTCCCCCTATCTTCTAAGTAAAGTTTTTTTTCCTACTTTTTGTTAAAATTAAAATTTTTATTCAATAGCTACCAAGTATCGATATACTTAGATAGGTAATTATTTGCATGCATTTCGAATTATTTCTTGAAAAGATTTTTTTTTTTTTTTCATCTATTCCCTAAAGATTACAAAATAGGAATTTCAAAATGAAATTATTGAAGTTCGTTCGACATTGAATAGATTTTTATAGGTTTTAAGAGGTAATTTAAAAATCGATTTACATACGTAAGTAGATTTCAGCTCGAATTGAGTTACCGTTCAAATGCATAAATATAGAAACGATACGACTTTGAAGAAATAGTTATTATACATTTTAAATGCAGCGGAAATTTTTCTCTCCAAACTTAGCCATTAACACTATACAATGTGTCAATTTGATCTCAATAACGGTATCTTATTTAAAGTTTGCGTAATTTACATTTTATTTATCATCGTTTTGTGAAAACGCTTCAATGTTTACAAAGGATGCATCAGATAAAACCCACATTGAATTTTTTTCAAATAAAATACTCGAGTTGAATTATTTTTTTCTACTAATATACGCATCGTGCACACATAAAATCGAAATATTCGGCGAAAAGATGAGATTTTATCGTAATTTTGTTTTTTATCTCCTTAAACCTAAAAAAAAAAATTATCCGACAGGTAATTCTTTTGAAAAGAAAGTAGCGCAGAATCTTTATTAAATTATTGCAGAAATCTAATCATATATGATACATCTGTTAATTAGTGAGAATCTTAAGCAGGTGTGAGTGTTCTCATTACTCCTTCAGCGCATAAAATAGGCAAATTTAAATGACAGATATTAGCAAATTCTGCAGATTCCATTTATCTAAATACTGTAAAAAAAACGTGAAGCTTTATCGTACTCGATCGAAACGAGGTAAACGGGAAAATACAAATAAAAATTTAATGTCCCTTGATTCGGGTTACATTAAAATCGAACCTACACGAATTAAATTACATTTTGAGAAACGTTAGATTTTTTAGGAAGATTTTATTTCTCTTATAGATTCCACTAAAATACAATCAAGATCGATAAATAGTACAAATGGAATTACGACCAAAGTATGTTTAGAAATTTATCAAATTTCATCACATAAGGCTGATTATAGTGAAATTATTATTTTGCAATTTCTTTAAATTTTTAGAACATTCAGAAAAAAAAACACTAGAGACTGCGGAATTTACAAAAAAAGACTGATTCAAAAAATTTAAATATCAAATTGAGTGAAATACGATAAGTAAAGACTGTCTGTAAATAAGCGAGGATAAAATTTTCAGCTATTGAAGTCAGTATTTTGAAAAGCCTGCAGAAATTGAAATTTTTGACAGAAGCTCCAGAAGGTCTGGAAAATGCGATAGAACGATTCTAGAAGTCGATATTAGGGAGTATACTAATTTTCGTTGTGAAACGTTGGCGCGATTTCATATTTTGAATATTTCAATGTATTCTTCATTTTTCCATTTTTTTTTTCAGGCATAAAAAAACTCAGGAAAACTATTTCAATCTCTTAGAATGAGTTTCAATTGGCAAGGATACAATTTTCAGCTGCTGAAGTTCGTATCCGGTCGCTTGGGAGCATTTTAAAAATCGTGGAGAATTTAAAACTTTTGCAAGAACCTCTAGAACGTGTGGATATTTTGATACATGGAACAATGAGGTTTAGGTCGAGTAGCAATCAAGCTCTGGTTGAATAAATAAATGACACAACCAATTCAACTTAGATTTAAGATTTTTTAGAGTTTTTAGAACACCTGAAAAATAAGATAGATTAATTCGCATGATCAATTTTAAGCAGGAACCAAATTTTCTCGACAATAACTTCAATAGATCATATTTTGTGAAATATTCAATTTTTGCGGCATTCATTTGCCAAAAGCTGAAAAATAAAATTCAGCAAGTGAAAATTTAGTCCGGGGGTTTTTGTACATGCTATTTCCATCTAGCTGAGTCTAGTTCAAATATAAGCCAGACAACTGAGAAAGGTCTCCTTGTAAGGTACCTGATACAATCAACATACTACATTTCAGGGCTGTAGTTCAATTGGGGGGAGGGAGGCTAAGCGAGAAACTGCCATTTTTAAAGGCCAAACAACACAAAATTCGAGTGTATCTGTTCTTTTAATTGGCGTAGAAAGCTAATTTTTGGATACCGCAATTTTTAATTTTCTACTGATTGTTTCAAAAACGAACAACTGTTATATTTGAGCACAGCTGAATTTTGTTCTGAGGTTATCCCCATTCACATATATCAAATCGTCGGTAAGTCTACCAGCCCAATTTCAGCCATTTTGGCACACATTGAGCTCAGTAAACGATTTTCGACTCCGAAGAAAAGAAATCTTTTTTGATTTATCTAACGGAGGCTATTGATGAGGGGCTATATAAGAGAGCTTGGAGTCCATTGAATGGTGTCTGAAGGCTATAGTAAGAGACCGTGCAGTCTATTGAAAGGTATCTGGGGCTATATTAGAGAGCTTGCCAGGCTATAAAGGGTGTTTAGAGGCTATATGAGGGGACTTGTGGGTTATTAAGGGTGTCTGGTGGCCTTGTAAGGAGGCTTGAAGGCTATTAAGAGGGCTTTAGCGCTATATAAGAGGGTTTTGGGGCTATTAAAGGCGACCAAAAGCTATGTAGGAGATCGATAGACTGTATGAGGGGCCTGCAGACTATTGAAGGCCATTTGGAGGTAATATAAGGAGGCTTGAGGGCTATTCAGGGTGTCTGGGGACTATATAAGGGGGCTTAAGGGCTACTAAGAACGTCTGAAGGTTATATATGGGTACTTAGGAGCTGTTTAAGGCGTCTGAACTCTAAATACAGAAGATTGAGGGCTATTAAGGGCATTGTGGAGTAATATAAATGAGTTTGGGAGCTATTAAGGCCGTCTGAGCGTCACACAAAGAAGCTCATGGACATCAGGATACTGATATAATTCTGATGAGCCGGGTACAGTTTGGAAGCTACTCGACTGCTTGGAGGACACTCAGGTGTGTTTTTCAACCCCTTGTTGTCGAATTTTCATAGAACTTAAATGACTGAAATTGCAAAAATATTTGCTGCAACTGAATTCAATGTGGTCGTTCAGCGTATGCAAAAAGTTTATCCAACTTTGCTAATATCACGTTGAAGATTTTTTATAAACGCAGATGCACTAACTAGACCTGTGCAACTTTATATTGAGATAGGTAATCTAACACGTTCGTATATTTACGAGTAAATGCCTGACAGAAGATAACTTGCGTAAGTTAACAGGGAAAAATTCCCCCCCCCCCCACCAAAAAAGTAAAATTCGTACTTGACGAAAAATTTTAATCATATCGTATAAGTATGTAGGTTTTTATAAGACAGTACGAACCTTTAATTCTCCGTTCGACTTCATATTTCTTCGACGTTTTTCCCGACAACAATTTCAACTCTTTCGATCGAAACGTGCTGAAGTGGATAAGTGAACATTGCGATAGGATCCTGAAAGTCAAAAGTCATCAATACAGCACATTAGACAGTTTGAAATTCTATCACGATTTCTAATCTAATTTAAATTAATTGCTTTTTAAATTCACGTGATTTTCGAGTCATGCGCCATCAGCAGCATTAGTATCGGCTCGTCTCACCGCGCGTATGTAGTTTGACTTTTAAAAGATGAATTATTATTTTGATAATAATATTCTTCGTCGAAATTATATTATAGGTCTTCGAAAGTCACATGCATAGTTGTTCTGTAGATGTGTACGAAAGTAAATATTATAAACTCTGTGGTATACGGTATCGGTATAGGTATTTGAAATATCCATAATGAGTGCCTAGGTTACATGTAAAGTCACAAAGGTCTATATATTTGTAAAGCCCGTAACAGTCAACAGCCATATCACTCATAGCCGCTTATAACAAAACTACCATTTCTTTGGAAACTAGACCGCAAATATCAATAACGTTTCGCACCACCGCAGTAGATTCTCGTTATACGAGTATTATACCTACAAATTGAATCCATATATATATATATATAAATATTATAAAGTATAAATATAGGTAAAGGTATACTGCATAATATCGTATAGCATTCTAGGTATGCGAATTACGCGAACAGCAGAATGGCCAAGAAGGGTACAAAGTAAGTCTATAGTATAGCTTTGATATTTTGTATACATATACGAACTCGGCGGTATTTTTAATTTCACTATTAAACTGTTGACATTTTAATTTGCTAAAGAGCCGTAAAGATAACATCGTCTTGTGTGGGCTTTTGTTAAGCGGTTGCCTTTTTAAAACCCTTCTCGGTACCTTTTCCTTTCTTTTTTACAGAAGCCAATTTAGCCGAAAAATTAAAATAATTTCCGAACAGAATGCTGAAATCAGAGAGTATAGAAGGTCGAGTCAAGTCGTCCGCCCTTGTCGTCGTGTTAAACGTTTTTGTTATGATTTGAAAACAATCTTAGCTAGGTAAAGTGTTTACAAAATTTCGCCATAGGTCGACTAACGATAAAAGTATTTTTCTATTGTAATGCTCGTTTATAAACGGTACAGTAGTTTTGAGTGGCATCCAAAAAAAAGATTAATATCGTTTGAATGGCATTTGACGTACTAATCCCTGGGTTCAATATCAGCACAGTATACGGTTGCCTTATGATGCCGCTTCTCGTATACGCTATCTGCGCGATCATTCCACTTTTTTGGAGTCTCCCACGTGTACACGATTATGTGCAAATAAGTACGTATAATATATTTCGAAAATATTTTCCGTCATTTTGATACGATAGATTTGATGTAAGATCAATAATGTATCTCGTTCTTGATGAAGATAACTAACAGAGATGCAAAGTATATTTTTAAAATATCTGTGCGTTTTATTCATAAAAGGTAGCTGCTCTACATATAAACACACACACACACACACACACACACATCCTAACATGTCCGGAATAATTTACATCCTACGATTTTATTATCGACATTTAAATATACTATTAACATATTTCGTTTACATTCTATCCCGATTAAACATTATACATTTTTTTTTCGTCGTAAAAAAAATTCCTGGAATACTTTTCGCAAATGTTGCAAATATACATAGTCCAGTCTAATCAGTATTAAATATTAGAAAAATTTATTGCCAACGTTTTTTTTCGCAGATTTGTAGATCGCCACCCCTTAAGCAACTTATCCAAAATCGAACTGGAGCTTCTCCTCCAATTGTTACAGTTGTTTATTAAATTTTAATCAAAAAACGTAACAATATATACATACAAGTATCTCTTTGGATTTATTTTTCCAAGTACAACAAAAAGTAACTAAAGAAATGTTAGTACAAACACAAGAATAGGTATACAAATGAAAAATACAGATATCAAAGAAATTCATAAATGGATTACATAAAGATTAGGATGAATACAAAGATATAGAAGAAAATTAATAGACAAGAATACAAGTGTAAGCTTTATAGTTGAATGTATAATAGTAAGGAGACGAATAATTGAGTACAGAGTACGTGGAATAAAGTAAAACATAATTTTGACAACAACATGGGAGAAATACAAGCCAGAGATTATTAAAAAACAATAAATTTAGAACCCACTCACAGACGAATATTTTTAGAGGGATTAAAAAAAAAACATACTTGTGAATTATTATTATTTTTTCTAACAGAACGACAACTTTGACCGTTACACAATACCTCTCTTTTTGCCCCAAAAACAGGTTTTTTACCAATAATTTTGCCTAACTTTGTTCCTAAACACGTTAAAGAAAAAAAAACGAATCAAAAATGTAGCTGGTTAAATTTCTAATAAAAAATATTACGAAATATTTTTTTCGAAAATCGACTGAAACACTTTAAAATTAATTTGAAAAGAACACGTTATGCACCGACGTCGTGTTCCGCGTGATGTTTCTATCACGTGGCGAGAGCCAGGCGAGCAACGTTCGTGGAAACGCGGGCTCAATTCTCTTTCAACACATCTAAACGGGGGATGGGCCGAATTTCGCTTTTTTTGAAATCTGCGAACGACGAAGTCACAATAGTTGTGAAATCACTTCAAAATGACGCGGTAAAAATTTCAGTTTTCTAACTATATTTTTTCAATTTGCAAAACTGACCTAAAGTTCAAAAATTTTCAAAAAATCGTTTTTGAAAAGTTTTGAATATTCGATACACTTTGAACGCAAAGAGTAAATATCGGAAGAATGTAAGTTCTGACACTTTTTACATTGTCGATATTTTAACTTTTATATTCACTTTTCCTCAACAAATAATTTTTTTCACACCAATCACAGCTATCAATACGTCGTAGGAGTTTAAAAAAATGAAATAACATTGTAATGAAATTTTTTAATTAAGTTATCAATAAAACAACTTTTCATTATTTTCAATGCTATATTCCTGAGCATTTCAACTCAAAATCATAAATTCAAGCAGGTCCAAGAGAATAGGTGGAGTTTGGTGGTTCGTGGAAAAGCAAAAATTTAGAAAAAAAATCCTTGTATGAGAAAGCCAAAGTTGTTTTCAGCTTGGGAGGGGAGGGGGGAGACGTGTGGCTTAATTTTTGTTACTGTTAGAAATGAACAGCATGTATCAAATGCCCGAACGAAGCGAGGGAGATTTTTTTAAATGATTTTTAATGAAAAAAAGATGCATTTCTCCAAGTTTTAGCACCAATTTTGTGAATTTTACGAGGGAAAAAACAAGATTTATAGCAGAATCATTTCAAAATCGCACTAAAATTTCAATATTTCTATCAGTTTTCAAGATGTTCTGAGCATTTTCTCAAAATTTTCACAGATTTCAATATATTTCTAGCCATTTGTATGAAATTTAGCTCGCATAACAGAATTTTCTAAAGGCTGGGCTAATTCAACATCTGGAGAAGCTTGACCCCTCGCCCCCAAATCCATCTACGGCCAAGGTCAACTGAATATCTATCATAACATTATGAATGCTACATTGATCTTTTTTTATCAATTACTGGCATTTCAAAATTATATCATAAGCAACTGTTGACGTTCGAATGTAAAATGGGCAATTACAAACTTTCGATGTTGAAAAGTTATAGAGTTTAATATTACTTGGAACTCAAACTACAAAGCCGAGGCTTATTTTTTTAATTTTCCGCAACATTTCAACATATAATCAAAAAATCAACCCGGGTCAAGGTTTACTAATTTTCTTCAACATTTCAACGCAACGTCATAAAATCAATCCGGCATCACGGTCAATTTAACTCCTCAACATTTGATACAAGTCAAAATCATAAAATCAATCCAGGTTCAAGGTCAACATTAAACATCTTTAATTTTCCGCAGGATTTCAACTTAATATCATAAAATCGACCCTTCATAACATTCAAATTTTTTGTTTAACGTAATCCAACTGTTGACGATCAAGATATTAACAGCCGATAACGGTTGACCATCAATGTTAAGGCCATCAACATCCAGGCCATCAGAATCTAGGCCTCAAAATATGACCAATCTGGATTTTGATGGTCCACTGTTAATGATCAATTGTTGACAGACCATTTGACGGTCAACTGTTGACGGTCCGTCAATTGTTTACCATAAAAAGTGGACAATCAAAATATGAACAATCAAAATCCAGATTGTTCAGATTTTGATGGCCTGGATCTTCAATTTTGATGGTCGGAATGTTGATGTCCTTAACATTGATGGCCAACTGTTTTGTGCTGTTAACATCTTGATCGTCACCAGTTGGATTATGTTTGACAAAAAAGTTGAATGTTATTCAAAAAAATGCCATGTTGAAATGTTGAGGAAAATTATTTAACCTTGACCCGGGTTGATTTTATGATTATATGTTGAAATGTTGCGGAAAATCGAAAAAATATTCACGCAATGTTGAACTCTATAATTTTTTAATGTCAAAAGATATTTAATAGGTCATGAAGTTTTCGATCAAAAACTGTCGACGAAAGATGATTATGAATGACTTTTGCACCTTATGTCAAAATGTCCAAGTTGAATAAATCTGAGAAAAAAGTGGTGAGTAGGTGGTCTACATTTTTATTGAAATGTGAAGTGTGAAAAATTTTTCAAGAAAATCAAGGATGTTGAAAGTTAACTTGTCAACAGTTGACTGTGACACTGGATTGATTTTACGATTTCAAGTTGAAATGTTGAGAAAAATTGAAAAAACAAGCTTCGCCAATTATGTTTAAAATATCAAAACGTACATCTCATCGATGTTACTTTTTAAGTGCCAAGAGTACTAAATATTTAAAATCAAAATAATCGTTAATAGCAAGTTTTCATCAGTATCCCTGTGTTCAAAAACTTTAAAAATGTCACATTTTCCATTTTTCTACGATTTTCTGAAAAACTATGACAGAAATGTTTTGGAGAAACATCCTTCCGAAATGAACTTAGGACATCAATGTTGAATGGTTAAACAAAATTTTTCAATTTTACCTGCCATAGCCGATTTTATGATGTACAATCAGAAGGAATATCAAAGATCAAGGGTCAGATAGTTGTGAAAAAACTACGACGAGAATAAATCTATTTAACAAAATTAAAGTAATTTTAAAATATCACATGTATATACATGCAACTTTATTCACACAATAATTACTTTAACATGGGATAACATAGCATTCAGTCTATGTAATTTGTTTAGGTATGCTGGAAGAGAATTGAGCCCGTGTGTCTACAAACGTTCGCCACTGGCTCTCGCGACACGATAGAAACATCACGCGGAACATCACGTTAGCGTGTAACGCATCCATTTCAAACTGATTTTAAAGTGTTTTAATTGACTGTCGAAAAAAATATGTAATAACCTATTTTGTTGGAAATTTATCTAGCTACATTTCTTTATTCAATGTTTTTTCTGTATCTCGTTTAGGAACAAAGTTAGGCAAAATTATTGGTAAAAAACCTGTGTTTGGGGCACAAATGGGGATATGGCAAGAGAAGTACCAGTCCTATTTTGTCCGATTTTGGAAATGTTGTTCAGGGTGCGGTGATCTACAATTTTGCAAAAAAAAAAAAAAATTTAGCCATAAATTTTTCCGTTATTTTGTTATTTTTTGCGCTAATTTGACTAGACTAATACGTAGCTCGGGTAAAATAAAAACAAGACTGTATAGGTTCAGCACCAAGCTCACGAAGAATACGCTTCAATATCCTGACTCTAATAAAAAAAAAAAAGTTCCAAGAGTACATACGTAGGTACTACGTAGTACGAGAAAAATTGCAAACGTTGATACGTTAATTTGATGTTAGAAAAGTGAAAAATAAGATTTAAAAGGGTGTAGCAATTTAATTTTTGATAGGGCAATTATATTTTCTGTAAAGCTGCCTAGTGTGTGCCTATGCGCTAACAAGCAGTCAGATCTGAGATAAGGTACATCTGTGTTATGATGATTAAAAACGTACCATATCTACTTATAAAGCAACTATGACCACGGAGTGGAGTAGGCACTATGCACAGAGTGTGGTAGCGCGGTCGTTATTATATGCATATTGTGAAGCGCGCCGTATTAGATCCTGTTTCTTTAAATTGGTCGAATGACGAGATTATTCACTGGATTGTGGAGAGAAGAATGTAATTATAACGATATTCTTATTACTCGTTGGCTTGGTGTGGTTTTTTACTCTTCTTTCTACCTCCCTCTCTACGTATATATATATATATTTCTTCTCTTCTCGACTATATTATGTATACGTATTTATACTTTAACATGTTGACGTTTAAGTGACAATTATTAAAAATTTCACGATCATCTCGAGGCGGCTGACTAGTCGTTCCAACTCCCAGATTACCTATCTATCTATGTACTTATAGGTGTACAAATTTCACACTCGTTATACTACACAACATCAAACAGGCATCTAATTAATTGGCCGATCAGGCCAGACGCTTAATTGATCATCAATTTGACACGTATACACATACGTACGTATATAGGCGATACACACATATAATATACATATACATCCAGTTATGAGAAAATATCATACCGTGTTGTGTGCCTTTGCGTATAACAGATTAGATACTTATATACGAAGTATAGACGGTATATTAGCGTTCCGACTATATACCTATATACGAGTATTTTATTGCTTTTATAACTAATATAATATAAGCTATATTATAGGTATACATAGATGTGTACCATTTTACGATCTTTAAACGGTACAGCTTCAGCAGAAGCCTAAATAGTATGCGTAGGAGATCCATATAAAGATATATGGATGTATAATCGTTAAATTAGCTATATCGATCTGGAAGCTAATCGCGTATAGGTTTAGGTATATATTATTTATACTTATAGTTGAATGTTTCGTCGCGAGAATATAGACAAATTTGACAAGTTTTTTAAGAATTTAACGACGTATTTTGTCAAATCACCTACAAGGTTTTTTATATGCTGGTATACATATGCGTACTATCGGGTAATATAAAATATTACTGTAGGTGAATTAAAGGTAAAAATTAGCTATTTCGGATGCGCTGTCAATTTGTCTACCTTATAAGATTCTGATGACACACTGTATCCTTCTACTTCTACATCTATATACTTGATGAAATCTCTTCCCATATGTTCTATCGATTCGTTATAATCGATCGAATACGTATCAAGGTCCTTTTTTTTTTCAAGTGAAATCGTATCACCGTCTACTTAAGTTATATAAAATAACGACGCTGTACGTCTTTTGACACTTATGAACGATTAACATACGTAGGAAGTGTAACGTGTGTTAGATTTTGATCCGTTTAATGTAGAGTTTGAATTTAATGATGATGAACTTAGCTCTAATTATACGGTATCGAATTGACTAATCAGGCAGACAACTTTATATCCGAACGTAGGTGAGATAAAAATCTGAAATAAATATCGAATACAGCGCGCTTCAATTTCCTACAATCGCTGGCTTTTGAAAGTCACGTCTCACCCTCATAACCATCTTGAAGCAATCAAATATCTAAAAAATTTCATATCAGTTTGAGAGCGATTCTGAATGCAATATGAAATCACGTATTCCACACTGCAGAAAAGTAGTACGCGATTACTTACTAGAATCGAGAAATTTTAAAATATTTTTAAAAATCTACAACATAAAGCTCTGCATAGTTCCTAAAATGTGTCAAAAAATGTGACCGTCTAAGTTGAAATTCGCTCGGTTTATAAAAATGAAAAAGCTCGAAGTTTCGAAAATTTTACTTCAAATGGGGTTAATTCTTTGATTTTTACCCGGGAAAATTAACAACAATGAGTGGCGTGTAGTCAGGTAGGGCCCTAAATATCTAACTCTGTCCTTGAGTTTGGAAAAATTTAAAATTGTTGGCAGATTTAAGGACAAACCTCTTGAAAACCTTCGCTAAAAAAAGGTGAAACCCTAAAACCTGTAAAATGATGAAAAAATCCTTCAATTTTGTTACTTTACAGCTCAAAAAAAAAATTTAAAAAAAACTTCAAAAAATCTTTTTTCCACTCAAATACAGCAAAAAATCTAAAAAAATCTTCAAAAAATTTATTACAGTGTCAATTTACATTTAAAAGAGGAAAAACAAATTAAAACCTTCAATTTGCGGCTATACGCGGATTCAGGCGATTTGGTGAGGGGGGGGTGGCAAAGCCCTCAAAATGGTAAGTAAAAAACTTGAATGAATATATACGTGGTTGTGGTTGTGAAAGGGAAATGTATAAATGCCTGAATGTAGCGAGGAACAAATTTTGAAAAAAAAAAAAAACGGATTTTCAATGGAAAAAAGACGCATTTCTCGAAGTTTTAGCTTCAATTTTGTGCATCTTACGAAAAAAAATATAAATATTTTCAGAAAAATCGTTTCGAAATGTTACTAAAATTTCAACATTTTCATGAATTTTTATGATGTTCTGAATATTCTTTAAAAATTCAATTAATTTCAAAAAATATTCAGTCATTTGTTAGATATTCATCATACACAGAAAAACTTTCTGAAGGGGGGAGGGGGGTTAATTTAGCATCCGAGTGCCCATCCGCATATGTTCAAATATAGAAAAATAATACTCAAAAAAAGTTGATGTATACTTTCAAGCCGCAAAAATTTGAAAAGATGAATTTTAAACTGACAACTTACAGTTCAAAAACGTAAAAATTTTTTCAAAAACCTTCAAAAGACTTAAAATAATAGAACAGTTTTTTAAAAAGCTAATTCGCAGTTCCAACGATGTAAAAAACCAAAATAAAAATATTCAATAAAACTGTAAAATGATGAACAAAATTTTTCAAAATGTCAATTTACAACTAAAAAGTTGTGAAAAAAAAGGAGCAACAATTTGAAATATAGGAAAAACTATTCGAAAAACGTAAGTTTTACCCTTTCGAGCGGTTAATACATGAAAAAATTGATTAAATGGTCAATTTACAATTGAAAAAACGTAAGGAATCGAAAAAATTCTTCAAAACGCGAGTAAAATGAGAGAAAAATAGCTCAAAATATCAATTTACTGCTCAAAGGATGTAAAAAGACGAAAAAATATCTTTAAAACATTTCAGTTTTCCGCTTGTAAGATGCAGAATAATGGAAGAATCTATCATAATGCCAATTTACAGCTCAAAAGATATGAATAAAGTGGACAAAAAATTTTTAATAATAGGAAAAGAATGAGTTTTATACTTAAAAACTTGAAAAACATAAAAACTTGATTACTTGAATATACATTTCAAAAAATGTAAAGTATCGAAAAAAAAAAAAAGTTTACGATAAGAAAAATTGCTCAAAATGTAAATTTATTGCTCAAAACATGAAAAATTGGGGAAAAATTTAAAAACTTCAATTTTTCATTCGTACGGGGCAGAATTATAGAAAAATTTTTTAAACTGATATTTCACAGCTCAAAAAAAAACGTGAAAATAAGCTGTGAAAAATTTTCAAAAGGCGATAATTTTTCGCATCTTGCGAGTAAAATGGTGAAAAATTACTCACGATGTCCTTCTTTTAGAATTTGGAAGCATATAAAAAACGAAAAAACCGTTTAAAAATTGCTAATCTTTTATCTTCGGGTACACAGCCATTTTAACAATCGTGCAAAATACCATTTCTAAACTCAATAATAGGTATTAGAATATCATCCAGAATGTCATTTTACATATCAAAAAGTAAAAAAATAAATAAAATTTCTCAAAATGCTAATTCGCAGCTCAAAAATACGTGTACATACATATATAAAAAAAGAAAACAATACTTCCTAAATTTTACCATGAAAAAATAAATTAAAAAGTCATTTTATAGCTTTGCTCGTAAATAAAAATCACAAAACACCGAAAAAATCTTGAAAAAACGTTAAGCATGTGCAAGAAGTGTATCTTGATTTGAAAGACTACACTTTTAAAACTAAATTGCTCAGAATAGAAAGCTTAAGAGCTATGTTGAGTTACACTAAAATCCTTTTTGAACTTTTATCACTATATGGCACTTAATGTATCAAATTTAAATGCCGTGGGGGGGGGGAGGGACTAGGAAGGTATTTGAAATCTGTTTGGTATAAAATGACAAAACCAAATAATTCACAGATACAAAAAAAACGCACACACACACACACACACACGCCCATATCTATCACATGTTTCAAAACCACACTCGACCACCAAAAGTCAGATAACTAATAATTGATAAGGTAAAGTTTATGTTAAAAGTATGTATCTAACTACTATATTGGTTTCGTCTTTCATCGGTGTAGGCATTTCTATTTAAGCTCGACTAGTTGATCCGATTGCACACGCGCCTCCAAAGGCAACCCATTTACAAAGTACCTACATAGCTGTACTATGAGATACATTTTCGTCGACAACAACGACCTACAACCTATAACACTGTAGGGTATTCGCGAAACACTCGAGGGATGACGGGGCACATCTGTTATATATCATTCACACACGTACTTAGATACCTACATTATTGTAGGTATCGTTTCTGCTGTAAACAAAACTTTAGAACCGCTAAAACCCTTTTTAAAAGGCGTCGTTTATTTCACATACAGATAGGTCTAGGTAGTAGGCAGGTACTGAACAGTTAACCACATCACCATCACCAAAATAAGAGTAATCCTAGTAAACAATATATAACTTACAAAGTTTTTCATTTATCCGAGTAGCAGTGTGAAAAAATAAATAAACATATAGATAGGCGTACATATACGTTTAAGAAAACATCATTGCCGAAAATGAAAGTGACACATTCCGCGTGTTAAAAGGGCAGAATAAGTCTTGATGATGGTTTGTATGTATAAATGTACTATAACAGTAGTAGTAGTAGTAGTAGTAGTAGTAGTAGTAAGTCTACTGTACGTACGAATAAGAAAACGATGACAGATGATCGAGTCTGTATAAGCCCACCCAGGTGTGGTATTTTGATTTTCCGCCTTTATCCATAAGATGAAAATCTATATAACCCTGTCCTTTTTTTTTTTTTTTTTTTTATTTATTAACGACACCCTATTGATAACGCACCCGCGCGCAAAAATCACTTTAAAAACTTTTTATTAAATTTATAATCGAGGATTTATTAGTATAAACGTGCGTATTTTTTTTTTCCACCTAATATAAAAATAAGATTCGAAATAAGGTACCTATACTTCTCTGCCAATGTTTAGGCAAGGGTAGTCGAGGTACGACGTGAGTTGTTTCGTGCGTAGTTGGAAGCTATATTGAAAAAAATCGATATTATCCCATGATTTTGTACGTCCCGATATCGACACAGCCTTTTCTTTTTATTCTGCTATATACCTGCGGGGCTTAGCGAACGATAAAAATATGAAATAAGCTCGCAAATGTTAGTTTTTAATTTCAAAAACGAAAATCCAAAAGATAAATTTTATTGTTTACCTTAACGTAGTATTTCGCCCTTTCGCTGCACCATATTATATTATAAAACGTAATTTACCTACATCGATATAGCGATTTTTGTCCATCTACATGCCCTCGCTCGTGTCCCTTTTTCTCAATCCCATATCTATACCCTACACCTTTAGAGATATCCTTTCGCTGGAGCTTTTCAGTACCTAGCTACCTACGCAGACTCTGCATACCTGATGCAATGCAACTTTTTCCACACACTGAATACGCAACTATTAGGTTTAGATGAACGCGATGACAGAATAATTAAGTCATCTGCTCGTCTATTAAGAACGATTTGAATTTCAAAAAAAAAAAAAAAAAATACGTATCAGTTAATTAAATTTTAATTTGCGATATTATCGAAAAAAATCTAGAGAAATTCCACACCATTGAATACCATCAAACTAATCTCACACATATATATAGATGAATAATACCTACTTTGCACCTAAAATCAGATAATAAAATTAACCAAATGACGAGGAAAATATATACGTGAAAAAAAAGCAAACGACGGACGCGTCGCTTGAGAACCTTATTAAAAAAATATACCTAAGTATATATATCGTCGGGTAGGAAAATTTTTAAAATTCTTTCCGCAGCAGCTTAAAGTATACAACAGTGTTAAATCTTAATCGAAAATATTCAGCATCGTGGTTGTATATAAGGTGCACAGGTATGTACATAAGTAGTAGTTATAAGGTAGGTACGTACTACGTAGTACATCGACATTTACTGTATAAAAAGTCGAATCTGGTTGTCCGGCTTTGTTTGACTATTTAGTGATTAAATTCGTATTAATCCGGCGCGCGGTAAAATTGTCGGATGAACCAGTTCAAGAGTATGTACAGTGTTAAATCAACAGATTAGGCATTATAATGTTAACAATACTTGTTTGAGATAAAGGTGTTTTGTGTTGCTTGTTATATACCGACAAGCCTAAGCTCGAACGCGAACAGTGCGGTACCTCCTCATAAATATCCAGTCTGGCTTATATCTTGTTTAACATAGACATTTTAGAAATAAAAACTGGTTTCAACAACTGAATCTAGTTAAATTATACCATTCTAATTATGTTTACCAACACATTTACAGCGCGCTAATTTACCTTTATAAATGTAATTATACGTATATAAACGGCACGGTTTTATTTTGGTGGTTATTTTAGGTTTTTTTCTTCTTCTTCTTATTAATGTCCCTTCCCCCTTACCTTTCTCCCCTTCTAGTTATCCCGCTGGTTATATTTAATTTGAGTGTTTTTTATTACAATTTTATCGCCTACGAGAGGAAAAATTTTTCTCCTCCACAAATACTACGCTTGAACATGAACGAGAAGAAGAATACAACGTCGTATTGCTAAAGAAATATAGTTTTATGACGACCAATGAAGGTATACTTGTAGGTATACTCAAGTACGTGTATTTAACGAATTGGGTTGTTAAACAATCATGGGAAAGTGTAGGACCAATACGTTTGTTTGTGAGAGCTTTTGAAAATGCAGTAATGAACATTTCAAATGACTTTGAAAATGTGATGGAAGCATTTTTGAGAATAGAAATAAAAAAGGGAGTAAAGTTAATAATATATATGAAAATAATTTTTGCCTTAAAAGGAGCACAAAAACTACTATTTCTTTCGTTACACTATCCTTCTGTTCTCCCTCCCCTTCTAACATAAATTTATTTTGAAGTAATTAGTCAAATTTGATATATTGAGCAGTAGCATAACGACCCTCAATTACTGGTCGGTGGAAATTTTTTTCTACAAAGTCAATTATGTATAGCCCGAGCGAAACGAAGATAAAAAATTTTGGAAAATTTTGAGGGGCATGGGTCAAAAATTGAAAATTTTTAAGACTTTAACGCTGAATCCTACTGTTTTTTTTTTTGTATAAAAATGAATTTTTACGAGAAAAAAGCCACTCGTAGAAAGAGGATTGTCAATGCTGAACATACTCCCCTCTCCCCTGTAATTACATCACTGATATTGAGTACTGGGGAGTATCAATAACAATTTTTTTTTTTAGAAGTTGTAAGAATGGGGGTAAAAAAAAGCTGCGAAATGAAGATGAACGAACATGGTAAAAATTTGAGTTCTCTAATTTGACTTTTAGCCCCCCGCCCCCCCTCCCACCATTGATTCAAAATTTCAAAAAATCGCTACCTTTATTTATTATGTCAACGGAAATGATGAAATTTCGTATTTTACTCAAAAAATTAAAAATAAATTATTTTTTCTATTTTTAGACATACTTTTAAACTTTTTTTAGTCTCATGTGGTCTACTAAGCCCCTGCGCAGGATTGTTCCTAATGAAAGGTTTTAGTGTTGTACCATTATTTTAATGAACTAACTAAGAGCCAAATTAAAATTTTTGATGCTTAAAAATACTAAAATTCAATAAATTTATCGTCAAAAATACGAAAATTTAAAAACAAAACGATGTTTTTAGCAATCAAAAACTGCATAGGGATCTAGGTGCAAAAGTACCGAGTTCCAAATTCTACGAAGATGAGATATGCACGTCATTGGATACAGAATTTCAAACGCTTTTTCTCAACTTTATTCCATCACTGTAAAAAAGGCCTTCAAAAATAGCATTACTGACACACCTGTTTGACGTTTTTACACGAATAATAACCAAAAAAAATCCCCTTGAAGTCAAAAGTAACATATTCCAGCACATATCGTAGTCCTAAACCTAGGAGGAGGGGGATTATTGAAAAAAAAAAAAAAGATTTTCAAACATATTTTGAACCTACGACACACCATTTCAGGAAGTTTAAGTCAAAAGTAATAGGGTATGTTTTTTGGAAATCTGTTTTTTGATTTTCTGAAAAATTAGATTTTTGGAACTTGACACTTTTGCATTTAAAACCCTCGTAATTTTGGAGATATTGAGTCATTTACACAGTTTTTTAGCTTGATAATCCTATTTTTTTTGTGAAAATTCAATTATTTTCGGCCAAAAGGGGAAGGGGTATTTTGTGTTTAACCCTTCCCTCGCGCTCGAGCCTGTGGTCTGCTATGACAGGTTGATACCAAAAAATCGAAAAAAAAAAAATATTTTTTATGATATGTACATAATTTCCGAAATTTTGAACTAAAAGAAGAAATACACCTCCCCCTCCCTCCTTGCCACCCTTTTTTGAGAAAAATGGGGCGCGTTTAGAATCATTTTAACGGGGTCAAGAATTAATTTTTGTAATTAGTTTATCCATAAACTGCTTACCTCTCAATATTTAGGCCAGCAACTAAATCTTCGGGCACATTCTCCTCCTCCCCCGAGGCAAAGCTCGAGGGTTAAGGGTGGAAGGTTTTGGGGTGCTTACTAGGTTCCCATAGAACGTTTTACGACCAAAATCTCGAAGGTATCGAATTGTTTCCAGTTTTAGTGCTAATTTTCCTGAGCTATACAAATTTCAAAAAAAAAAAAACTTAAATTGAAATGCC
>FIZR01022486.1:0-21085 GCA_900060175.1 Ferrisia virgata
CAGTATTGTATACATTACCCGTACAGCAAAATAGTAAATACAACTGATTAGCCAATGTCGTCTTGAAACCGAACATATTTTCTCTTCCAAGCGCCTGATTGATTATTTTTTTCACATCTCCGATCACATCCATTGTGAAAAAGTTACAAAATGTTTAAATCGGTTATGTTATTTACGTATTTACCTAGTTTCTCTTACTGGCTGAAATGTTGATGAAAACTCGGAAAAGTAATTTCCCAGATTAAAAATGCATTGAGAATGACTCACTGCATATTTATACAGATACCGGATATCTCATTATAACCTTTCAATTTTGGTTCTCTCTATAAAGAATTGTTGGGTATGGAATGTTGAATTGCATTTGTTATAAGTGTGTGAAATTAAACGAACGATATAATTATCAACAGAATTTTATAAAAAATGTATGATTATTAATAAGAAGTACAAAAACATATACTTCGATAACTACCTTACATATACTTTGCTATGAGAATTAGCCTGATGTTTACACCTATCGCAATACATTATTCAAGCTTGTGGTGTACGTGTAAATAATTGTTTAATATGTAGCTATTTCGTTCAACTGTCACTTGCTCATCATCATAAAGTCACTGTATGATTATCATACTAAGATATTCATCATCAATCTCCATAAAGGAATTTACCGTACTGACGGATTACATGAAGCTATACTTCTAAAATATTAAATTTTCAAAACTTATTTTTCTATAATATTCTGATTACTTTCTTTCCAAGCATGAGTTAGCCAAAAAAGCTGAAATTGGCCAATGTTGTAAATTTTCTATAATAAAGTTTAGCCTTTTTAGCTTTTATACTTTTCTTGGGTGAATTTTTGTTCCAGCCATGTAGTAAAATCAGGACTGGAGTTGCTGGCACTCCTACCCTTACCCCTATTTTTAGTCAGATTTTTTATGCCATATTCTCAATGAAAATCAGGCTATTACAGTCTATAAACCAACGGTAGTTGGAGGGGAGGGCGAGACTAGAAAAACCCGTTTTTGAGTTCTAGAAGGCCATTAAGACAATTTTTGACCATATCAAATATTTATTTTTATTGTTATTTATTTATTACTCTACTCAATACTGACCAAAGTCGCTCCAATTCGGGCAATCGGATCAGTTTAGCGGCGGATTAGATATATACTAATAACCTGGGGTCAAAATTCAGTTTTGGCCCATTTTGGGGTAGGGGGTGCTGAGCGTCCAAAAACACTAAAATTGTTCCTTTTCAAGTTAATCAATAGAGAGTCCAAAGTTGTATAACATATCCAAAAATGAATCTCCTAGGTCAATTAAGAAAGGAGATATGAGGGTTTTCCTCCATTTTGACCTTGAAAAAGGGCTGTACCTCTCCTATCTCGCGTTCAAAATAAGCTGGGAAGTAAAAATTTGTTATTTACATTCCGTAGAGGGCCGTAGATATGTTTATGGGTAGAGAGGGTGCAGACTTTTCAGCTCCATAGCATCCCCTCACAGCCCCAAAAATGTAGTTTTTTGATCAGGTTTTCTCATTTTCTGAGTTAGTTCCTCGCATAACTCTCTTCCATATAGATCTAGGAAGCTGAAATTTGGTATGTATATTTAGTAAAGACCCTAGATGTACTTTTTGACGGTCTCAACTTCTCAGCTCCATTGAACCCTCTCACAGCCTCGGAAATGTAGTTTTTTGGTCGGGTTTTCTAATTTTTTCTGTTTGTTCGCCGCCTAACTCCCCTCCAAATTGGGCAAGGAAGTTGTCCTTAGGTATATACTGTCAATTGCGCTAGCTCCCCTCGCTCCGCTTTTAGTTTTTCATGCTTCATCTTTTGTCATGTACACAATTTATTTATCTTAATTTTTTGGATGGGCTTGTGAAATTCAAACGAATGTTGCCCCTTCAATAATGGAGATGAGCAAAATATGTACACGACAAAATTTATAGGAAAAATGTTTGCCTACAAGATCCACTACTTGGATTAGTAATCAAATCGAAGTTCTAAAACTTCTCATTTGTTTAATTTTCACATGACTGTACTGGGATACCTATGGGTGGCAGGGAAAATCAGACTAACATAGTTAATCTCCCCTCTGTTCTACTTTACAACTGTGCTAATGCCGCACCTACCTATACCTGAACCCATTTTCTTACTGACTTTGAAATATGGATAGAAATTTGTAAAAATTATTTTTTCTATGAAAAATGTATTGATAATAGCTCAGTGCCTCGCTGTGACAACTTTATAATAAACTGTTTTGATGGTGATAGGGAGGAGGGGGGTTATAATTAAAACTTACTGGGTGTGGAGAGTCGGTAATATAGACAAATGTATTGGCTCTGTTTGTAAATAATTATGCATATGTTGATAGCATAATTATTAGCCATATGGTCACAACAACTGTAATGTAAACAATTATAATAACCTTTTTCAACTATTTTAAGTTGAACAAAATACAAAATAAGCACGTATTATTATTCTGTCAAGAAGCTACAATTAGATACCTTTGATGAGAAAGACAAGAAAGCGTGCTCTGATGACTATATTTATTGTGAAAACTGCCCTTCTGTTTACACCCAACATGGTATAAATGTAGGGAACTGTATGTATAAACTTGTTATATCCTTGCACTGTCATTTGATTATCATAATTTAATCATTAATCATTCATAGTAAGGATAAGTATGAGAATGTTGAAGCATTCGATATTATTCTTTGATAAAGAATTTTCTATACTTACCTACTTTATATTTTTTTATGACTTTAAAGTTGGTTTCTCTCACTTAATTTTCTATTGCATTGAATTGCTATATATTAAAGTATTAATTAATTAATTTTTTTCTTACATAATTGAAAAAAAATTTTGTTGGTGGTGGGATTTGAACCTTGGTCTTATTGGGTAGAAATCAATATTTTTGCGAATTCAGCTACTGTAGCAGTTAATATTAAAAGAGCTAAAGAACATTATACATTGATTATTTCATTTGTCTTTCTTGAGAATGATATGGCATTTATTTGACAAGGTATTAGAACAATGATGGTACACTATTGACATAATAATGAGGTGATTCTGACTTCATTATAACATAAATATGACTTGGTAGTGGCATGTTTCTGACAACAGTATTAAATCTATGTGATACTATTGTGACATGTTTTTGACTCCGTTTTAGGAGTGGACTGTTGTCATAGTAATGACATGTGACATGCTTTTCACTCGATTGTAACACTTGAGCGATTTAGTAGTGGTGTGCTTCTGTCAATATTATGATATCATTTTGAAACGATTGTGTCATGTTTCTGATATCACTTTGGTACTTTTTTGACCAAGTGGTTGTATGTTTTTGGTTTTATTATGGCAGTGTTTTTGACTTAATTGTGACGCTTATATGACTTGGTAGTGACATGCTTCTGGCAACATTATGACACAGCTGTAACATAGTTTTACTTTAATGTGTCAGAACCATGCTACAACCAGCTCAAAATATTCTAGAATTGTGTCAGAATGTGCCAAAGTGAAGTCAAAAGCATGCCACAAATATGTCAAAATAGTGTCATACTGTTGTCAGAAGTATACTCAACTGTGTTAAAATGGTGTCATCGTGTTGTCAGAAATATGCCGCCAACAAGTCACATCAGTGTTATAATTGAGTAAGAAGCGTATCAGATGCCATGACAATGGTAATAGTACACTGCCAAAAAGAAGTCAAAAACATGCTGCAATTGTGTCAAAAAGGTGCTATAACGTTGTTAACCATGTGCGACTACCAAGTCACATTAGTCGCAGAATCATGTCGGAAGCTTGTCATTATTTAATGGTGTGCCATTATTATACCAGTACCCTTTCAAATGAAAGCCTATTATTTATATGCCATTAATGTGCCGACAGAAATGTCAAACATGTGACACATGTGGGTCAGAAATATGCTCGTGTCAACTGAAACATAAACGTTATGTCATATTTGTGCTGGTACAATATAATCTTAAAATAATATCAGAAATATAACATTTCTATGTCATTAGAGTGCCAACATAAATGCCAAACTTGAAAAATTTGTGTGTCATGATAGTGTCAACAAATATGTGTCAGCAGTTTGCCAGCAATGTGCCAAATGATCAAATGTCATCCGAAGCTCAAAAATTTGTCAAAAGTGTATCAATCTTGGGCCATAAAATATTGACTCATTAATTGCAATGCCTATTATAATAAAAGGAGAATTCATTATTCTAATTGGTTAAAATTTTTTAATTTGAATCAAATATGTACTATTGAACCAAAAATGATGCGTCATATGATACCAAGTTGACGACATTTGCACGACGGGGGAATTTCATTAGTTACGAGTACTTGAACTCGTTTCAGTTTTTTACATCTGTTAGGCCTTAAAATACGATTCAAAGAAAAGTGAAATAAATCGTGTACTTCAGCTTATGAAAATGGACCAGTACCTTTAAGTGATGTCAATTGATGTTTGATCTTCTAATCTTAGATAATCTTGAACCGCGATAGATACTCATCCTGTAGATAAGTAATTATTTTTAAAGCTGTTAGATTTTCAACATTCAAGAAAAAAAGTTTTTCAGCAATGGCTTTTCACTAAAAGCCATTTCATATTCATTTTAAAAGCTGAAATTCATCATGTTAGAAGGTCAATAGGTATTTCATGTTTGTTTTTGATGTTTTTCAGTCAAGTATTCTGTCTATCTTTGCATTTTGGATAAAATAAATTTTCAGCGAACGATGCTTCCTCATTTTTTTTTTTCAAATTTATATCATGTTTAAACAATTTTTTCCTCGTTTGCTGTTTATTCTATCACGAACATATACGATACTTTCACTCTATCCATTAAACACCCTCAAAACGAAAACAATGATTTCTCCGTGTTAGTAAGTATAGGTTGATATCACTTCAACTGGTGTGGTGTATCTTATCAACCAACACTAGCATCACGAAACACTTGAGAACACCTCTGTTTGATAGTTTTATCTTTAAAATAAATGTATTCCAGTTGGTAATTGCTATTATTGCGTTTACAATTTTAATTTTATGACAGCAATTCTCGTTGTACATAGAATAACAGTGAAAATTTTACCGCTTTCTAACGTTTTGTAAACTAAACTCTAATCTCATCCTTTCAGGAGTAAAATTCAGTGACAAAACGAGCCTCGCGGGTATATATACCATTAAAGACACATAAAGTGCTGGTAAAAACACCGTCGAGAGGAGAAGAAGACGAAGGGTAAAAAGTCACCGAGAGAAAATGTTCAATTAACATATTAGAAATGAAGACTCGCTAACGAGATGTATTCGTAGGTAGACTAGGTAAGTACGTGTAATTCCTTTTATAAAATTGAAACTACCAGTACGTGTACGTGTACATAGTTTTGTCTACTTTACCTACTAAATCGAATAATTTTTCAAAAGTAAAAAATTCTGCCAACTACATCGAAAGTTAAAGGAAGTTAATTTATCATATGGCTTTTAATTCGAGGCTAAAAAGTTTATAATTATTTTTTTATATATATGTACTTGGACTTGTGGCTTGTTTGGAGATTATGTAAATTCAAAGGTGATTCATTCTGGTATACGTTGTGTTATAGGTTTCTCATACAGGGGTGTGCTTAAGAATTTGGAGGCCCCGGCGTGGCGTGATTAAGAATTTGTTAAGGGGGCTCCATTTAGGCCGGGGGGAAGGTCTAGTTCTTTTTGCAGCGTGCCTGTAATATAAAGAGTACGGTTTTTCTATTTTCTATTCCCTGAAAATCCTAACATGATGGAGATATTTTTAAAACTTATTCGAATGCAGAGTTAAAAATGAATTTCTTTATTTTTGGTCAATTTTCAGCTATTTTTCATTATTTATGAAAAGAAAAACATCATTGAAAGTCGTCAAAGACCAAAAATTTGGAAAAATAAGTAAAACCTGAATAAAGATTGTTAAAAATCGTTAAATATTTGGTTAAAATTTGACAAAAATGGCTTAAAACTGCGAAAAATTGACCAAAAAACATGAAAAAATGTTGAAAAACAGTGAAAACTGACCGGAAAATGTGGAAAAAATCGTTGAAAATCACCGAAAATTGATTAAAATCACAGAAAAACGTTAAAAAAATCAGTGAAGACTGACTAAAAGTATGAAAAAAAAAATTAAAAATCATCAAAATTTAAGTAAAAATGCAGAAAACAGATCAAAAATCACGAAAAACTGCATTTTCAAAGCACCTTTGGTTAATTTTTATCAAATTTTCAATTATTTTCTACAATTTTTGATCAATTTTATGCATTTTTTGTGTATTTCTGTCAAACTTTTTTACCCAATTTTCAATTATTTTCAACGGTTTTTGGTTCATCCTCTTTTTGATGATTTTAAACAATTTTTTTTTCATATTTTCGGCCAATCTTATCGCTATTTTTAACATTTGTTTGTAATTTTTGATCAATTTTCGGTAACTTTTAACGATTTTTTCCTGTTAGGTCAATTTTCTATGATTTTTAAATACTTTATTCATATATTGTTAGGTCAATTTTCATGTATCTTTATACATTTTTTCGTAATTTTTGATCTATTTTCGATGACTTGGTACGATTTGTTTCAAAATTTTATGTAAACTTTTAATGTTTTTTAACGTTTTTTTTTCTTTTTTTTTCGTATTCTAGATGAATTTTCAATGATTTTTAACAATTTTTTCATATTTTAGATTAATTTTCAATATATTCAACTCATTTTTGTCAACTGTTTTTTTTTCAATTTTTGATGATTTTTCACAATTTTTTTGATTTTTATTCAGAACAATTTTCACATTTTTTTCGAAATTTTTTCGTTATTTTTGATTAATTTTTTTGTATTTTTACGAGTCATGTTGAATGGAAACCAGCTATGTACCGTTTATGTACCTACGGCGCATGAGAAGGGGGGATATCAACTATATCTGTTTTGGGGGTTTCAAGAGACCATTATGACCATTTTTGGCTATATCAGAGGATTATTTTTTTTTTTTTTTAATTCTTTGCTCAGCTTATTACCAACCAAAACTGATCAAATTCGGTATATAGCATTAGATTGACGGCAAATTTGATATTCTGGAGTGGGGTTGACCTCTGGTCAAAATTCAGTTATACTCAAATTTGGGGAAGGGTGTGCTGAGGGGCACAAATCGCAGGAATTGTTCCTCTTTGAATCAATCGAAAGATAATCCAAAGTTGTATGATTTCTCTAAAAATCAGTTTCCTAGGGTTATGATATTTCCTTTTTTTGACCTTGAAAAAGGGCCGTTCCTCCCTTATCTTCTTTCCAAATTGAGATAAGGGAGTTGAAATTTGGTATGAAGATTTAATAGAGGGCTTTTGGGAGTTTCGACTTTTTAGACTCGTTGTACCCCGTTACAGCCTCAATAATGGGGTCTTTTGGGTTGGTCCTCTTATATTTTTGGTTTGTTCCCCGCATAACACCCCCTCCCCCTAATTTAGCCATGAAGTTTAAATTTGTTCGGTAGATGTAGATGTGGCCTTTTGATGGTTTTCAACTCATTAGAATCATTACACCACCTTATAGCCCCAAAATGTGGTTTTTTGGTTGTTCCTCGCAGAAATCACCTCCGAATTGAGCCAGGAAGCTGAAATTTGGTATGTAGATTTAGTATGCGTCTTAGATACGCCTTTAGGAGTTTCAACTTTTCTTTAATGCCCTTTGCACACCCGTCCATCCCCTCCCCTCGCGCCCTCTTTCATTAACCCGAAAATGTAGTGTTTTCTTATTTTTTTGAATTTGTTCGCTGGTACAACTACCCTCCAAATTAAGCTAAGTTGTTAAAATTGGGTATGTAGATTAAGTGTAGGTCCTACTTGTGCATTTTGGGTGTTTTGATTTTTCAGCCTCCTCACACCCTGGTCACAGCCTCGAAAATGTAGTTTTTCGTATGTTTTTCTTATTTCGAGCAGCCCTGTGGTTCATTTCTTGTACGTGAATCTGCCTTATAAATTTAACAGGTATTCTAATTGCTGCCTTGATGATTATATTTTTTGGCCAACTCGAGGCCCCTCTATCAATGCAGGGGCCTCGTGCGACGCCACCCAACCTAACAGACGTAGCACACCCCGCAATCCATAAGAAATCATATTAGTACCTGGAATAAAACGTCGTACGAGTTGTTATTGGATGAAATAGTATTCGTACGGTTGATTTATATTATAGTAATCTACAGAGATTAAGTAGTAATCTTGAACTTGATATTTTTACGATAAGCATTTTGGAGTGGTAATTTTTCTCGGTTAGCTACGTTCGCGGAAAATTCCGAGTATTCCTTTCGTTATCCCTGGGGGTAGTTACCTGAAGAAAAACGTTTATCAAAATCACGATAAATTATACGTGTAGTGTGCTGTGTATAGCGAAGTGTAGTACGTAACGTAAAGAGATATTTATATACGCATTGTATAGCTTTTACACGCGAGTATACGTATACAGTAAAAACAAAAGTAGAATAGATATACTCGATATATTCAAATACCTACTTAGTCTTGACTTTTTTTCTATCTTTCTTTTCGAAGCAGATGTTCGATACCTGTGTATACGTACGCTTTTATGCATACATAGTCAAACGTAGGTAGGTACATATATCTAGGTACATATAAGTGCTGGCGGGTGTGTGTGTGTGTGTGTGTCTAAGTGTCTACGTATGTGATACGAACGATACAGCTATGCACACATACATCAGAAGAATGGAAAATACAGAATACGAATAGAGCCAGCGAGAGAATGGAGGCGGTGAAGGGATAACGCGTTACGGTTGAACGCGTGCTCGGTATACGGTGGGAAATTTTAATTCCACATTCGGTGGTTACAATTTCAAAATACCTAGTCGTATTTTCAAGTCTTTGGGTTGACCCTTTTTCGGAATAATTTCCGTCTTTATAACGCGCGTTCGAAAGTTAAAGGTTTTCTAAACATTTAAACTTGGCCAGTTCGGTTTGACACTTGGAAACGGAAATCATGTGAATACTAAATCATGGAAATTGTGACAGTTTGTATTCGGTTTTTGGTTTTCTATCTATAAGCACCTATACTGCTATATTCGCTGGGTTCGATTTGTTTTATAACTGCGAACGAAGAGACCGCATCAATCTGAGCCCAAGTTTCGAAAAAAAAAAAAAAACCGCTGCAAATCGTTAACTTTTTTATCGTATACGTAACGTATACATATTATCCCATCATCGATATATATCGTTACGCTGGATGGTAAATTAACTCGTTTAAAGTTGACGCTGACGGTTCGTTGATGTAATTTTACTAATTGGAAATGATAAAGGGTAATTTTTCCATCCGTTTTGACGCCTCGTGATTTATGATTTACTTTCTTTCTCTTTTATTTTTATGTATATATATATATTTTTTTTGCTACGCCGAATCGCTTCATCGTATACGTATAAGCCAGGACTATAAAGTGTATAGGGAAGTGAAATGGAATGTAGGCTGAAGAACGTGGAGAGTTTTTTTTTTTTTCTCTCGTCCGATTGTTTATTTAGGATTTGTACGAACCATTTGTCTGAAATGCAGTATTGATTCGGGGCTCGCTGTATAGATAATAAGTGTACGAGTACGAATGGAATTTCAAATTCATTGTGGTATTCAAATGTTTTATAGGGGGTTTTTGAATAGCGCTCTTAAAGTAGTTCCTTTCGATTGAAGTTATAAAATATGTCTAACGCTGCAGCTGTACGCTAGGTATATCTATTCGTAGGTAAGTAATGTATTGGAATTGTTGAATTTAGTCAATTTCGCGTTGCATTGTTGCAGCTATATTGTGTGTCGACTGGACTTTTTGATGTTGTATCGAAATATAAAACGTTTTAACGGCTCAAAAAAGAGCAAAAATACCCATGTTTGAACTCCGATCTGGTGTTAATGTAGGAATTTGCGGATCGACTATCGATTTGAAACTTTTTTAGCCTGCTTTTCGATGCTATATCATCAATGTAAACCAGTCCATTACGGTATATCGATTTATGCATGATGAGGGGAGGGGGAGTGGATCAGCAAAACCATTAAAACCCTTTTGGCGATATTCAATTTTTTTCTCTCGAACTCTAAAATTATTTACTCGGCTCAATACTGATAAAAATAGCTCAGATTTGGTCAATACGTTCATGTTGGTGGTAGATTTGATGTATGTAAGAGGGGATGACTTTTGGTGAAAATTCAGTTATGTACAAATTTACATGAAGGGGGTACTGAGGGATAAAAATCGCAGAAATTATTTGCTTTTGAATCAATCAAAAGAAAATATGAAAATGCATAACATACTCAAAAGTCAGCTTCTTTGGTCAATTAGGTGGGGGGGGGGGGATATGGCGGATTTTCCTATTTTTCACCTTGAAAAAAAAGACCATTCCCTTAAATATCTCCTTCGAATTGAGTTTCGGTGCGTGTGCTCGGGGGGGGGGGCAACTTTTCAGTTCCATTGCACTTTTTTACAGCTCTTGAAAAGTAGGGTTTTAAAGCAATTTTTCTTACTTTTTAAGCTTGCCTTTCTCATATCTTCCTGTTGAAATTTGGTACGCAGATTCAATAGGAGTCTTGGATGTAGTTTTTGGAGGTTTCAACTTTTCAGCCCTATTGCACGCCCTTACAGCCCCAAAAAAGTAGTTTTTGCGCAATTTGTCTTCTTTGTTGAGTTCACTTTCTCATGTCTCCACTTAAAATTGAGTTTGGAAGTTGAAATTTGATGAGTAGATCATAGGTGCACCCGGAAATTTTTTATGAAAGGGGCTAAACGTGAAATCATGAGCGTAGCGAGGGCGAAATTTTGAAAAAATGGTATTTTCAAGTCCTAAAAAATGCACTTCTTGGCGGTTGGATATCAAGTTTTGAAGTTTCGTTGAAAAAGTGATGGATTTTCAGTAATTTGGGTATTCAATGCGATGTAAATGTAACAAAAATTTCAATTTTTTCATCCTCAACAGTAGGCTATAGCCCCTGTAGCCCCCTCCTGCCTTAGGGGTGCGCCACTGATATAGATGCAGTACTTTTAGAGGTGTTTTTTTGGGAGATTCCGACTTTTCCTCTCCAGTGCACACGCCACCTCACCATCCCACGATAATGTAGTTTTTGGGCAATTTTTATTATTTTTTGGGTTTTCTCTTCCCATATCTCCGCTCCAAATTGAGATAATGAGTTAAAATTTGATACGCTGATGCAGTAGGAATCTTAGCTGTGCTTTTTAGGGGGTTTAACTTTTCTCATCCATTGTTCCCCTCATAGCTTGGAGAAAGTAATTTTTAGGTCATTTTTTGTATTTTTGTAGTTGGCTTTTCCCACATCTCCTCCTCTACTCCTCCCAAATTGAGGTAGGAAGTTGAAGTTTGGTTTGTAGGTTCAGCAGGAGGCTTACATTTGCCTTTTGGAGGTTCTAACTTTTCAACCCTACTACCTCCCCTTTCAACGCCAAATGAGTAATTTTTGGGCAATTTTTCTTATTTTTGGATTTTGTCTTTCTTATATCTCCCCTCCAAATTGAGATACAGGGTTAGAATTCGGTGTATAGATTCACTTCTAGTCTTATATGTGCTGTTTGGGGGGTCTCGACTGTCTGCTCCATGTTACCCATCACCCCCCCCCTCCCTTCAAGCTCCGAAAATGTAGTTTTTAGGCAATGCTTTTAATTTTTTGATCTTGCCTTTCCCATATCTCATCTCCAAATTAAGGTTGGGTGTTGGAATTAAGTAGGTATATTTTAAAGGAGTCTTGGATGTACTTTTTGGGGGCTCCGACTTTTCAAACCCATTATACCCACCACAGCCTGGCAAAAGTATTTTTTTAGGAAATTTTTTTATTTTTAGTTGTTTTTCTTATTCTTCCCTTCCTCCTTGCCTAGGGATTGAGTTAGGGGGTTAAAATTTGGTATGTAGATTCGATAGGAGTCTTAGATGTGCCGTTTGGAGGTTCCAACCTTTCTCATTTTTTGATTTCGCCCTTTCCACATCTTCCCTTCAAATTCAGCTAGATGCTTGAAATTCGGTACGTAGGCTTAGTAGGAATTCTAGATGTGTGTCCTTTGAAAAGTTGGACTACTCAGTCTCATTGCACTCCCTTACAGCTTTAAAAAAGTAGGTTTTGAATTAGCTTAGATTCAATGATTACCATTTTTCATGTTTCTTCGACGCATATCTCCATTTCAAATTGCATTAGGGAGTTAAAATTCGATATGTAGCTTTCGCAGAGATACCAGACATGCGTTTTCTAAAGTTACTATTATTCACTGTAAAACCTCAACCTTTATCTCTGCCACTGATTAAGAGAAAGCAAAGCTTACGAAATAAAACATCGAGCATCACATCAAATAAAATTTTCCTCGATTACTTAGTACATTTCGGTACAGTTCATTAGTCGTTTGAAAAATACCATTTTCTTTGAATTTTCACCCTTGTTTCGAATGCGTGAGATTTATTAAATATCAACGAACAAAATTCTAAGCGAAACAAAAAAAAAAATACTAAGAAGGAAGCGAGATAAATCCTAACGTAGTAAAAGCGAAGAGAAGTGGCGCACTAATGAAAAAAGTTGAGAAACTTAAATACGAAGCACAAATATATTTTAATAATAAACAAAACCCCCGAAGGAAAGCTTTAAAAAACAGGAAGGAAAAACTATGAAGGAAAAATAAATCTCTTCTCTTTTGATTTTATCTCAAATCGATGAGCATTATGGAAAAAACAGCACAGCAGAGTTACACAGATAGGTACATTTGTCAGGATCGCTAGCAGATTTTTTTCGGCGCGACACGACCGATAAAAGAAACACCACGATTCAACAGAGCGAACAAAAGGTTCACTGTGGAAAAAACTAGCTAAACCGAATTGAGGAAAATATTATGCCATAGTATGCGCGAATATGATGAAATAAAGATATCGACTAACCGTTATGATAATTTTTTAAACATTATTCACCGCGTGAATGTGTTTTTATGTTATGGCAAACTATTTCGAATGTCAATTTAGTTTTTGATATTTATATGCTCTATATTTAACGTATACAAAAAAAAAAAAATTGGCGTTTAACGTTTAACGTTTGTTTATTGAAATTGTAGGTATTAAGGGTGAAAGTTTTCGTTTTTTATGAGTTCAAAATATGATAATTATTTTTAATTTTATTATTTTCATTATTTTCTGCACGTTTTCAAACAAACTAGCCAATCTATTATAAGGCAATCAACCTGAGGTAGATGAGGGAAGAGAGTATTATCAAAATCCAGGGTTCTAGAAGACCAGTAGGATCATTTTTGACTCCCGACTAAACTCAATTACTTCTCTCAATACTGACTAAAATTGTTCAAATTCAGCCAGTAGGCCTAAATCGATTCTTAATCAGACATATATATTTACTTATTTTTCAGATCTGTGCGAGTGCCCTCCCTTTAAAACAGCGTGTAATGTATCGATTTCTGTTAGTTCAACTTCGCTTAAATCAAATATCCACTCACTCCCTTAATCCAGCTACTCTTTATCCACAGTCAGTTTAGAGGACGAGAGAGTCAAATCAGGAAGTAAGTTTGTATTCGATCTCAGCAATGTTGAATTAGTAGTAATCGATATGCTACACGTTATTTCAATTATTTTTCAATATTTTTTCATTTTTTTGCTGGCTGAAGGTTTATGCACCAGACAAATCCAATAAATAAGTGTGAACTTTCAAACTCAGCGACCTTAGATTAATCACAATCGATATGTCAATTCAATTTTCCATTTTTTTGAATTTCGACCATATTGAGAGAGCTTGCGGGAGTGGGGAGTGGTGCATCAAAAAAGTAATCCGATAATCAAACTCAGCAGTCTCGAATTAGTAAAAATCGATATGTCACTTTAATTTTTCCATTGAATTTAGACCATAATTGTAAACCTCGTGGGCCCCAAGTTGCGTTAAAACCCCATTTTGAAAATTGATTAGTCAAAATAAGCATAAAAAGGTCTATCTGTAGTAATTTTTTCGCATTTTTAAATCTTAGTTGCAATCACTGTACTCATCGTGAAAAGTTGATCTTTCCTCTCAATAGTTCAACTTCGAGCTTTCAAAATTTTAAACTTTATTTTGAATACTTTCTAGTTTACGTACAAAACCGCACAAACAGATTCATCTCAAGTATATCCAATTTCGAAACATGAGCCTTCAAAGTTGAGCTGTTTGATGAAAAATTACAAGTATTCGAAAATTGTGAGGGTCAACCCCCTCAGTCCCGTGAAGGGTTAGGGCCGAAATGAAGGTGATTTTTTCACCAAACCACCGAGAGGAACTCGTGAGAAAATTTTGAGCGAAATCGAAACACCTGACTTACTTGAAGGGTCGTTTTGACATGGAACGAGTTGTGTATAAACTAACGTGTTAATTAATTTGCATAACCAGTTTGCCGTAAATACGAATAAACGAAAGCTGGGCAAGTGTAGTCAAATTATGTACTGCAAAAAAAAGGTTTCCGCTCACACCAAATGTAAAAATCAATTTGACTTCTGGTTCTTAATCTAGAATGTATTTAGATAAAAATTAGCTTGGTGCCATTTTTTCTAGCCCCTCCCCCTCCTCCTAAGATACACATCTCCGTTTCTTAGAAATGCACGTATCCACATTTCTATTGGTTTTACAAAAAAAATTTTCAATTAAGAGTTTCTTCTTGAAAGATTCTCTACATTTTTAGTTATTGCAAAAATTTCATTTGGAGCAACCTTGGCGCCCCTAATTTCAAAAATGTAATTTCAGAAATGCTCCAAATCGAGGTATTTTCATTTCTTATAAAAAATATTAATTGTAGCACAAAACAAGTGATCGTAGAAAGTATTTAGAATAAAATTTTACATTTATATTGTTCATCTCAATACCCCCACTCCTCACTCTACACTGGGAACCCCTCCTCAACATACCAACTTTCAAAATAAATGATACGAACCTGTCTGTAGGTTAAAAAATTTCATCATAGAACATAGTTGGGGGTCACTAAAAATATTTTCAAGCTCAAGGGAGGAGTTTCTGGCGGAGAGTGAGGGGTAAGGGATTGCGTTTAACATGTCAGGTTTAAAATTTTATTCTGAATTACTTTTGTGATTATTAGGTTTTAGCTGTATTTGATATTTTTTATAATAAACGAGAATAAATTGATTTTGAGCATTTTGATAAATATATTTTTGAAATTTGCAGCGCAATGGTTGCTCCAAATGCAATTTTTGTGATAACCAAAAATATAGAGAGTCCTTTAAGAAGGAACTTTTAGTTGAAAATTTTTTTTGTAGAACCAATTGAAGGAAAAAAATATGCATTTCTAAGAGAGAATGGTGGATCCTCCGGGGACGGGGGTTAGAAAAAATGGCATTCAAGCTTATTTTAGTTTAAATACATTCTAGATTAAGAATCAGTCGTAAAATTATTTTTTTACGTTATAAGCGAATCTCTAATTCGGAACAATTTACACTCCTACTTCTGCGTGTATCAGCAGGAGAAGAAGAAGAATGCAAGAAACGTGGAGTGTAAGGGGAAGGGAGAGGTTTTAAAATTTCATCAACGTGTGAAAAAAGGAGAAGTTGTTTTGTAAAAGAACAAAAATTAAAGTTATTCAAAAACATGATTTTACAAGTAGAACAACACCTAAAAAATGAAAAAAAGTTTTGACCTTCAAAAATTAATTAAACTTCATCGATAAAAATGTATGTATTGTAATCCCACTATGTACTTCAAATTCACATTTACTGTTTTGTCGTAACAACTTGAAAAGCATACGATATTTAACCGTATTTACGGTAAATAGATTATACAACTTTGTATTACAAATTCGATAATTAAATCGAAACCTTTGTCTCGCATCTCGTTGATTTTTGAAAACTTACTCAAATGAATACATACAATTCGCCAATACAACAATTTTCAAGTTTTAGCTCAAGGTAATGCGTACGTTTACGTTCGTACTTTAGGGAATGTTCGAGCAGCATTAATTATTTAAAACTCAAATTTTAAAATACCATCGTAAAATTGAGAAGTTCATTCTTCCATGTAATTAAATTGCTCGAAGCGTATAAACGTCGAATCTCTTTCGAAAAAAAAAAAGGATGCGTATAACGAACGTCTTAGATAGTTACTTAACATGAGTTATAATCTGAGCTGGTGTTTTTTTTTTTTTTTTTTTTTTTTTAGTAACATTATATACGTATTTATATACCTACTGTGTGTATATTCGTGCTGTTTTCTTAATAATATCGCATACCTACGCCTACAGTTAAACCGTTTCTCGGTAGAATAAACATTGGAAGATTTTTAATTTCACCAACTTCTACATTTGATTCGAATAAACATTTCGTGAAATCAAATAAATTTTCGGTTTATGTTTGTAATTTTTTCAAATGATTAAAAATAAGCCTACGAGGTAATTTTCCAGTCAAAAAATTTACGAAAAAAAAAAAGTATCCCTTTTAGCCAAATATTTGTAAAATATTAGAATTAAATGCCTAATCAGTAGTTGGAATAGAAAGTGATGCATAATTCAGACCAGCAAAGGCCACATTTAGAACAACGCTAAATCTACATACCAGATTCATATACCAAAAATGAACCACAGCTCGAATCCTCACTCTGCTAGAGCTGCTCGCAATACGATAAATCGATTAAAAACTGCACTTTAGGTGCTGTGAGGAGGTACAAAGAAGATAAAAAGTCGAAACCATCAAAATGCACATTTTAGTACCTATACTAAATCTACATACCAAACTTCAACTTCCTAGCTCAATTTGGATGGAAGATAGGGAAGAAACAGCTTTTTTCAATACCAAAAAGGAGAAAAACTCTCTTATTCTCCCTTCTAACAGACCTAAAGAGGCTGATTTTTTGATATGTTTACAACATTGGATTTTCTGTCGATCGGTTCAAAAAGAAACAATTTTTTCGTTTTTGGTCTCTGAGCACTACCTCTCACAAATTTGGTCATAACTGAATTTTGACTCAAGGTCACCCCCCCCCCTCATATATATCTGATCCGCTGCCAAACTGAGCCAGTTGACCAAATTGGAGCAATTTTGGTTCGTATCGAGCAGAGTTGATGAGTTTAGTCCGAAAGGAGATAAAAATAAATATCTGGAATGACCAAAAATGGTTGTAATGGTCTTTTAAAACCCCAGGATTCCAAAACGGATTTTACTGATCTTCCCCCTCCCCTCACTAAATATCCACAGTGCGCAGAATGAACTTGAATTTGGTTAGTCAAATTGTGAACCAACTTACTCTACTTAAGTTGGTACTTCTAACTTCTATTCACGAATTACAATTCAAATTGCATAATTTCGTACTGACCTGAAACAGAAGCAAAAAAAATTTCGGATTATTCATTTGCATATCAACATTTCATAAGATTTTTATCATAACTCATGTTACACAGATCTACGAAAAATTTACTGAGAAAAAGTATAGATAATACGCTACAGCTGTTTCAATCTATCAAGTACATCAGTATTTTATATGCTCTAAAACCAGTTTATCCCATAAACACGATAGAAATAAAATAAATTCATCTCCGTTAGATTTAAATGGATCAACGACGAGTAGTGAAAATTTCAGTCCTCTAATCCTGGTGTAAATTTTACTGTAAAAGTCTCTAAAATGGTTCAAAATTTGAATAAAGTATTAATAAAATAATGGAAATGAAAAAAATTAAATAATAAAATAAAAATAATTTAGGCATTTTTCCGTGCTGCGGAAAAATTCTAGATCATGAATACGTAACATATTCATGTTAGCATTTCAACATAAAATGTGAAAAATCACTCATAATCATCTTTCATTGCGAGTTTTTGGTCAAAAACTTTAAATCAAAAACGTTTACTCTCCTCTTCACTCCATTTTGATATTTGATTTTTATTATTTTCTAGCAAAATAAAAATTATGCAATCATCAATCATCACGAGTTTTTAATAAAGAACTTTAGATAAAAAATCAAAAACTTTTTGTTATTCCATTTTTGTTATTTTTTAGTTATTTAATTACATTTTTTATTTTTTTTATTTTTCAATTTTTTAATTAAACATCCATTTGATTTCATCACTTTTTAGCAGAATAAAAATTATGCAATCATCTATCATCACGAGTCTTTGATAAGGAACTTTAAATAAAAAATCAAAATCATTTTGTTATTCCATTTTTGTTATTTTTTAGTTATTTAATGATTTCTTCTTATTTTTAAAATTTTCGATTTTTTAATTTTTTTTATTTAAGCATCCATTTGATTTTATCCTTTCCTAGTAAAATAAGAATTATACAATCATCTATCATCATGAATTTTTGATAAAGAACTTCAAATAAAAAATCAAAAACTTTTGATTATTCCATTTTTGTTATTTCTTATTTATTTAATTTTTTTTTAATATTTTAATTATTCCAATTTTTTAATTTTTTAAATTAAGTATCCATTAGATTTTATCATTTCCTAACTAAATAAAAATGATGCAATCATCAATCATCACGAGTTTCTGATAAAGAACTTTGAATAAAAAATCAAAAACTTTTAATTGTTCCATTTTTGTTATTTTTTAACTATTTAATTACATTTTTTAATTTTTCAATTTTTCAATTGGGCATCTATTTGATTTTATCATTTCCTAGAAGAATAAAAGTTATACCATCATCTATCATCATGGGTTTTTGATAAAGAACTTCAAATCAAAAATAAATTATTTAATTTTTGTTATTTTTTTATTTTTCTTTAATTTTTTAATATTTTTAATTAAGCATTCATTCAAAGTTTTAATTATTCAATTTTTATTTTTTTAAATTTTTTTAGTTGGATATCCCGTCAATATTTTAATTCAAAGTACAAAAGTCATAGTTTTTTTTAATTAAAAAATTTTGTTTGATAACATTTTCACAAAATGACTCCCAGATTTAAGACATATTCACGTGAAAAAATAAATAATAAGAAAAATATAGAATAAAAAAAGAAAAAGTAAAAAAATTGAAAACAAAAAGTTGAAAAATAAAAAATGGTAAGAAAATAAAAAAAATAGAAAAGAATAAAAAATTAAAACCTCGAAATAAAGAAATAATATAAATAATGATAGTTTTGTCATACCAAATACAACTATCAAATACGTTGCAGAAGCTTAAAAAAAAAAAAGAAAATAACATTGTAATAGAAATTTTTAAGTAGGCAATTATCAATAAAACAATTTTTTATCATTTTCAGCGTTATTTTCCTCAACATTTCAACTTGAAATCATAAAATCAATCAAGGTTAAGGTCAACTGTTGACGAGTCAACTGATGACGCTTCAACTGAACATTTATCATAACTTTATGAACGCTATATTGGTTTTTTTTTAATCAATTACTGGCATTTCAACGTTATATAATAAGCAAATTTTGACGGTCAACTGTAGAATACGCTGTTGAACATCTTTCGATATTGGAAAAAAATAAAAATAAAAATGAAAGTAAAAATATATATCGGACGTGGACAAAAACGATCGTAATGGTTTTCTAGGAGCCCAAAAACGTATTTTGTGTGATATCCTCCCTGTCATCTCGCATAAGTCGATTTACCATAATATCCCGATTGTCGTTGGTAATACCACGTAGAATATCATGATAAAAAAATTTTAAAAATCATCGTTTCTTAAATTGGATTTGATTTTGAAACGTAGCGTAAGCTTTTTTTGGGTTGCCTACTACCTGGTAATAGAGGCAACTATCGTCGTGAAAATTTATCATCAAGTTGTTAGACAGAGCTCGTAATTTTAACGCGTATAACGTTTAAATTAACACCATCATCATCTCGTACTCAAAACTATTCATTTGATATAACGTGGACATACGAGTACGTGTATATTTATAGTATAAAACAACCAGCCAAGAATATAATACGAACAATACAAAATGAAAAGACGACGCCGACGCCAGCTTATATAACAGACATTTTACTACCGTTGGTGATAACAAACCGCAAATTATTATGCTATAATGTTGTTTTCTAGACACAACGTTGGGATTAGATCGGGATTAATAAAGATGAAGACGATGTTTACGTACTTGCCATATATAACGTAGTAAATCGGTCTTACATAGTAAACGAGAAACAAAACGTGATTATTTATACAGCCATTTCTTCCATTTCAATACACGATAAAAAATTTCCATCGTTAAAATTTTTACTCGTGTTTTTTTTCCACTTTTTTTTTTTGTTCATTTCATCGTTCGACAAACATCAGCTTCAGCGAGTATTTTCTTTACATCGTTTCATAATACATCGAAATAAAATAGCCGTACGCACTTTGACGAGGGAAAAAGCTTTGCTAACGAAAAAGGCTAGATCAATTTTCCAAGTCAGAATGGTCACCAGCGAGGAGAGAAAGGTTCATTTTCTAGTTGATTTGATACGGAGCGGTTATATTATAACATTATATTTTCCTTCTTGTTATCCGGCGGTAAAATTTAACTTTTAACGGTAAAACGGGGGCTTGGCTCGGCTCGGTTAGGCTTGTTCTACGTGTACACCTAACCCACGTATACCAGTCGATGAGATGTCCAAATGAAACGGTCAACTTCCGTTGCCACGCTCAACCGTTCTCGTTCTGCAATCCGAGCTACAACCGTGTAGGCGAATAAATGAAAATATTTTTTTACTTCACCGTTTGTTTGTCTTTTGCCATCGTCAAGATTCGGATTTCCATGTAATTTTATCCTACCACGCGTTTTTTTTTTCATCGATATATCCGTGTATACCTAGGTATAAGGGTGTAGTGTGTATGTTTGTATTGGATAATGGTATTTAAAATCGGACTTTCGGTCGGTCTTTTAATTTTAAATAAATCATAGAGATTTGACGTTACGCAGATATTTTTTGTACCCAATTGAAAGTGTGTACAGCATCCATAAGACTGAGAAATTTTAAAAGTAATATTCAAGCATTCAGAATTTTTAGTAAAAGTATTTCTCTTTAAGGAAATAAGTGGAAAAAATTTCATTTCGAAATACCAAGAAAAAATTGACGAATATCAAGGGTTTATCCAATGTTTCACAGATGGATCCAAAATAGAAACCGATTTTGTCGGATATGCTTTTTTCATTAATCAAATAGTCA
>FIZR01022488.1:0-20270 GCA_900060175.1 Ferrisia virgata
AAGATTTGAATCAAAAACTTGGATCTATAATCGTTGACTAAAGAGCTAGATACTTTGTTTGAAAAGTTGATCAATATTCTTGCCTAAATTTTGAGTACTTACAAATTACGAAAATTTGAGAGAAACTTAAGAAATCATCAGGGACGGAAAATTTTGAAAAAATATAGAAATTTTATAAGAATTGGATACAAAAAATAAAAAATTTTGTAACTTGACTTCATGAAAAATTATGAGAAAACGACCTATTTTTCCTCTGAAAACAAATAAATTTTTACAATGGAATTTTTAGGATTTATAAAAGTGATGAAATGTGAGTTAAAAATTGAGAAATCTGGAGTTGCGCTAGGACATACATGTTATATCTACTGGTATCAGATTTCTTTTACAGATAAATTATCGTGAATTTATTAAGCCATATTTAAAGAAGAAAAGATGAGGGTATCATCGAATTAGAATGTAAAACACAGGTAAGTAGGTAAGGTACCTACATATTTTATTGAAAAAAATAATTACAACAATGTTCCAAGTTCCTTTATCGTGGTACACGTGTAATTAAAAGAAATAATCGTAGGTCGACTAGGTAGGTAAGGTACTAAGTAGAGGTACCTCGTTACCTCCTTGTACCTCCAGCACTACTCGTTCCTGTGTATATCAAGAATGTACCTCTCGCATGTATTAAAATATAGGTAACCTTTTTCTAATCAGATATTTTTTCTTTCGCAAGGGAAGTGAGAATACTTACGTGTATTTTTATACAGAAAATTAATTCGAATAATATTTTCTTTGCTACCTACCTATCAATTGTGAATTTTTTAAAAGCTTCATTCGAAAAATGTATAACTACTATCTCATACCCATCTAAGATTGTTATATCGAACACATTTGCATTTATTGAAAGAAGCCCGTCACGATACGATATCGACAAATCTTTTGCTTAGGGGAAAAAAATTGCTTTTTATGGCGATACGAATAGCAAACAGAAAACTCGACGATCGTATCGAAATACTAGGCTAGGATTAAAATGCAACGATAAAGAGTTCAAACATATGTAATTTACCTAAATAAGTATACTTTTATAAAACCACATTTAAATCTCTTTCTATCCTGTTGCATTTCAAAAAGAAATAATAAGTATAGGTAAGTTGTAAGTATATAAACTTTTTAGTCGACAAAGCAAATTTTTTATAAAAATTCATCGACCCAAACGAATACGAGACCCAAGTAGATATCCATTTAAGTATGAAATGTTATGGTGAAACGAAAATTGGAACTTCAACTTATGACATTTTTCCGGAAATTACACTCGTAAATAATATTTCAAAAACCAGCTGCTTTTACAGTGGCTTTTTGAGGTGATCTGCGGTCAGTGCAAGGTAGGAAATTAACGTGTAGATATATTTTTTCTTAACCACGAGGTTAAATAAAATTAAAAAATTTTCTGCGCATATAAATTGAAATTTGAACACGCGAGCTTAAGTAGTGGCAAGATACCCGCAGAGCATAGTCAACACTTCATGAGGATCATTTTGAAACTGCCGCGCAAGTTTTTCTTTCGTATTTTTATTTATTTTAATTTCGTCGGTGAGCTTTTGAAAGCACTTTTAAACTTGTTGGATTCGCTTCTTTTTTTTTCAGCGCCCATTTTTACCACGTGTTTTTGTATTATTTTCAATACGTTCTTTTCGCAAAAGTACGGTTAAGTTTAAACGAATAAAAAGTCGTCTAATTACGTACGTTGCGTTGCGATGTTTACACTTATAAAATCAGAAAAAAAATACTGCTAATATTTATAAATTCAAAAATGTAAAACAAGACTGTAAGAGTCTACAAAAATAATTAAAATTTGTCTGTTCATTCTATTTGTACAGTAAGCAATAGACGTCTTGCTTTCTCAGCGGGATAATGAACATTGCCCCTACTATTATAACTTGTAGCATTGTAGGTACTGGCAGGTATTGGTGGGAATGCTCTAAAGTAAGTGGTGGAAACACGTTTGTGTAAACATTCGTCGAATTGCTTATGTACCAAGAAACAGTTCAATGCTACAAGTTTGATCAATACAGCAACTGATTATTCTGTTATATTTTATACACCTAATGAAATCTTAAATAGATTCTTAAAATAAACCATACTTATTTATTTTGGTACTTTACTTAATAATATATAATATTTAATTTTTGAACAGAAGCGAAATTGATTCTTTAGGTACTGGCGAATGTTGCTGGTAATGAAAGGCAGAATGCGCCAAGTGTTGGATATAGGTTTTTGCAAGCATTCGGCGAATTGCTTATTTGCTAATAAATAAAAAAATTGTCAATATTCATATTGTTTACACTTAGTTTTACCTCACTCCACACCACTGCATATGTAGGATTTATTTACATACTAATGAGGAAACAGTTAGAATTCTCCATCGTCAATCTACACAAATGGTTGCCCATTATATATTACTCTAGACGCCTACATACATATCATGGTTTTTTTTTGCCTGGTACGGGGCTAGTTTTCGCATAGCAGTGTTACCAACATTGAAAAAATAATACTACAGAAACTTTTTTATTTTATATATATTTTTGAATAATATAAGGGCTGGGTAGGGACCAACGAAATGAGTAAAAATGGTCGTACAAACAAATTACCTAACTCAAAATTTGAAGGGGCAGTGATTTAAAAAAATCAAAAATTTGTAGAAATACTTTTTGTGAATAAGGATTTTTACATAACTGTTCAAGGCAACCAAAAATTGTGTTTTAGAAAAATTGTTTATCATAAAAAATTTAAACGGCTGTGTGCTTGAAAGTTTTACATGACCCAAATGATGAATTTTATTCCAGTTTTTCCAAATCAAAATTTATATATTTAATTTTGAAGACAGCCGCTTTCTGCAAATAACTAGTTTTGTTCATTTTGAAGAGTTATGTAAGAACCCGCAATCATAACAAATATTTCTACAAACTTTTGATTTTTTTGAATCACTGCCTCTTCAAATTTTGAGTTAGGCAACTTGTTCATACGACAATTTTTACTCATTTTATAGGTTTTTACCTAGCCCTTACCATATATTATTTATTAATAGATATAAAATAATAAAACTATTACAGTATCGCTTTTTTCAGTGTTGCAAACCTTGCTACGCAAAAACTAGCCCTGTGCTGAAAAAAAATATGGTGCGTATGTAGACACCTAGAGTACCACATGATGGGCCACCATTTGTGCAAATTTGCGATGGATACTTTTGAACATTCCATCGTAAGTACAGTCAAATGTCTTCAAACTCTTCTTGAAGGATAATGAAATAATAGTTGAATAGAGCTCAGAATAGACAAAATCAGCTGTAAAGGAAAAACTACTCAAAAATTAAAATTAAAAAAAATATTCGAATTTTTCACTTGAAATACCAGCAGAACATAGTTCAAAACGTTGGAAATCGATGACAATGGAATATGCTAATCTACATTTCTCCAGTATGAATATAAAAACTGGAAAATTATTTAGTTTCAATCTGCATAAAACGAGAAGATGAATCAGACTAAAACTTACTACACACGAATTATAATCTTCTGACAGTTTTCATTCATTTCTATTTTCACTGTTTCACTACCTGTTGCTTATGTAACGTAAATCGTTACATTCAAAGTTGTGAAAAGATAACTCATCTACGTCAAGTGCTGAGCTACACTTTGTTGTAAAATGTATCCCCAAAAAGTAGATAATTAATAACAAATTTTTTTGGGGGAGAGTTTCCACTTCTTTAGTGTACTATGTTTTGGGTCTGATTTTATAAAAAAAAAAGGGAATTGAATGGTACCTATGCTCAAGCAAAGCAAGGGCGAAATTTCGAAAAAAATGAACTTTTTTAATGATCAAAAAGTGCGTGTAGAGGAGTTAAAAAAAAATAATACAAATATAAAAATTTTTCAAGTTTTTCAGCCTCAAGGAATCCAGACCCCCAAACCCTCCTCTTTTGCTACGTCTTTTGTTAAAACGACACGAAGGAATGAAGAAGATGAAACAGACTAATGTTGCGAAGACTGATCATGAAATTTATTTTTTTTTTGGCATAATCTTTCATTTCAAAAATTATGGATTTTGAAATAAAGAATTTCCAATTTAAAATCCAAAATACTTTGCGAAATAGATTTCAAATCCAAAATTCAAAATTCGTTATGTAAATTTCCATTTTATGCCAAAAATTAAGCTCCCAACCCTCTGCTCTCCCTCCTTTCGCAAAAAAAAACAGTCCATGCTATGAAAACCAGTCTACCAGGATCTATCGAATCCATTTTCGGGTCTAAGTAGACTGTTATGAGAAATTTTAGCGATTTCGGATATTCATTTTTATGTTACTTACTTATTTTCTTCTTCCGAAAACTAAAATTATTTACTCGGCTCGATACAGACGAAAATCGCCCAAATTCGACCAATAGGTTCAAATTGGCGTCGGGCGAGGAATTAGATATTATATGAATGAGAATGACCTTAGCCCAAAATTCAGGGTTCTCCTTCGAGGAAGCAGGTACAGAGAGGCAAAAATCGGTTTGTCCGTGAGCCAATCGATAGAGGATGTAAAGTTGTAAACTCACCTCCACACGGAGGTAGGAGGTTGAAATTTGGCATGTAGATTTATCAGGGGTTTCTAGCTAAAAGCTTGAGAAGAAGGGCGCCGAAAAAAGAGGATTTAGCTTTAAACCTCTTGGTAGTGTAGGGACAGTGTCAGAAAGTCGTTATATCAATGCAGAGTTATTTGTGCCATTGCCAAGTTATACATTTTGGGAGTTTCGACTTTTCAATCTTAAATTCACTCCCTCGCAGACTTCAAAAAGTATCTAATTTTTAAGGTGGTTTTTGATGCTGTTTTTTGAGTTGGTTCCGCGTATATTTCCCCTCCAAATTGAGCTAGGAGATTGAAGTTTCGCATGTATATTTAATAAGGAGTAGATAAATGTACCTTGTAGAAGGACTACCAACTGTTCATTCGAAAATGAACCACTACGCTGCTCCTTTGCTTCTGATTGAGAAAGTGCATCGCAGAGTTGATGAATTATACGTGACTAGATCATATAAATTGATGAGTCGATCGTTTCAAAATATCCAGTAAATTTCGCGCTATTTAATATAAATTAATTTTCTTAAAACAATTTTCATGTTTCGATCCGGAAATAATTACGAAACGAGAAAATGCATACGTACAACAGCAGCAAACGCAGAAGTTGTAAGTTTTAGCAAAACGTTTAATCTTTGTACGAAATTAAATTTTATAAAAAGGGTTCGATGAAATTATCGTGGAAAAAAATCTGATACAGCCGGGAGGAAAAAGATTTTCAAAAAAGTGGCGAACTTTGTCCTAATCCTTGAAGTTTGGCAAAATTTAATAAAAATATCCAGGTTATCGAAAGTAAGTATTTTTTTTATCCACGCTAGATATGGGTTACACGTACACCTATAAAAAATGATTATAAAATACACGTAGACCTATATCAAACCCCTTTACTTTAACGCAGCACAATTAAATTTTCACGCTGTACTAATTATGGTTTTATAGCCAACAAATCGGATAAAAAAAAAATACTCAAGTTTGGTTAATGGCTTTAATATGTAACAATTATCGAGCTGATATATCAAAAATCAATTTTAATTTTTTTTTGTCACCCTGTAAAACAATACTGTTTAAACAGCGAAGATCACATTTAACTGAAAATGTCAATTTAACCCACTTCCCTTATATAAACCTAATTTGAAAAAACACACACACGTATATCTAGGTGCATTTAAAAAGCTTTTAAACGTAACACGATTTCGTTATCCGGTGGCCAATTCGATCCGAAGGGAAAGCTAAAAAGTTTCAATAATTTAACGAATCAACAACACCGAATAGCTGAGGTTGGGTTTTTCTGCGAAAAATTTCTACGCAATTGTAAAACTAACCATTTTAAAAGTAAAATAGTTTTTACCGAGCGATAAAAATGCCCGTTTGATTACGTTCTTTATATTGCGAGTTTTTCGGAAAGCTAAAATATGTAGGTAACTGTACCCAAGGACCTACGTGAGGAAAGTAAAACCAATTGAAATGTATTAGGGCCTATATCGATAAAGTTGGAAAAAGCTAATGACTTGACAACACGGTATTTTTTATTGGTTCTTTATTAACATTTTGTTGTGATAAAATTAGAAAACAGTTCGTATATAAGTATCCTTTACAGTATAAATTCTAAATAAAGATTGCCAGAAACGTGAGGTACTGCGAACATCGAAATATCTACGAAATGCACGAAAAAAAAAAAACCTTTTCCAGGAATAATCCATCAGTGCGGAATTCGAAATCGAGCTGACGTATAATTTTATTCTTTCTTTTTTTTTTTTTCCTCCGCGGTATGATTCTAGTAAAATCTGTTACCGAACATTGAAAAATACCATAGAAATGGAATTTAGACGACGGCTAGCGAAGTATTTTGCATAATTCTCACGGTTTTAAAGGAGAATTTTAACACACAAAGTATCGTCATGGTTCTGGCCGCAATATTTATAAAACGTGGTAAATAAATTTTATACGCTGGGTATTATAGATACTTGTTTTATACCTCTTTAAAGGATATTTCACGTATAGTTTCGGTTACTAAAACTGACACCATTAAAAGAGAATATATTATAAAACTTAGAATGGGCGTTTCAGCCTTATAAAACTTTATTTACCCCTATGGTTTGTTGGAAGAATACGCTACCACACATAATGTTAACGCTGTGCTGATGGAAGATTTTCATTGAAAATGACATTTGAGTTTATCATCTTGATGCAATTATACGAGAGAATACAAAAAAAAAAAACTCGTATACTTAGAATTCCACTGAGTCTACTAAAACATAATTTTTACATGATTTTAAATTCGCTTTTGCTTTCATATTTAGGTAATTTTCAAATTACAAGAAAAACGTAGTCTTAAATTGAACCATCATCTAAAATTACTTGGTTTTTTTTTTTTTTTTTTTTGTAAATTCTTCAATAAAAACTTTCCGCTATTAAAAGTTATAAAATTTCTCCGTTCTCCATCGGTTTATTATAATATTGAACGCATAATTCAACAAGAATACTTTTAAAGTGTTCAAAAATAGAAAAATCAAGAAAAACAAGCCATGATAATAATCGTTACGATAAAGAAAATGAAAAAAAAAGCCTGAAAATTGTCAATAATTCTACCGAAAGAATCAAATAATCTATAGCTATGCCGACAATAAAGTGCACATAACGATTCGAATCGCCTATATAAAAGGAAAGTTTCGAACGTTTCATGCAAATATTACGTATTATGATGCGATAAGCATAAAAATCGAAATTAACATCTTGTATTAGTTCAAAATTATAAAAAAGAATTTTTATTCATACGAGAACGTATTACTTTACACGTATCACACATAGAAATACATTTCGTACGGCAGGGTCGCGCGCAGGATTGGTCCGAGGGGAGGGTTTGAGAGCTGAATTCCAATTTTCAATACTCGCGAGTTTCAAAATTTGATATAGTGTGAAAAAAATACATGCAACCGAGTAAAGCGAGGGCGAAGATTTTCGAAAAAATTGTATTCTTAAACTACAAAAATTGCATTTCTGCAAATACTCGAGTAATTTATGCTATTTTTAGACGAAGTTTCAACCCGAAAACCCTCCCCTTGCCCCAGGACCTGTTGTACAGACATGTAAAAGGATTGGTACTTCAAATCATTATGTGCCTATGATGAACGCAAAATACCTTCGAGTGTAATAAAACAATCGAAAGAGTTGGCTTGAGATTTGATTTTGCGAGCAAAAAAAAATAATTTATTGCCCATAATTTTCGTCATAACGCTCATTAAGTAAGAGAAGAAATTTTTACCCTTTCAAAAGATACCTACTACCCACACGCATTTGTATTGCGCGAGTATAAAATCTGCAAAATTGGATACATAATATGTATATTTTATGTGATGAACGTTTCCTCCAAAAGGCAAATTCGACGTATGAGCCCAGTTAAGAGGTACGGAAGTGGTTTTAAAATAAAAATATTTTTCGGTTCCTTTGGAAGCATTATTTCCGGTTATACAAAATAAACGACTTTTAAAATTACTCCAGTATGAAGGTAGCTACGCAATTTGTCATATATATTTGTGGCGAAATTGCTACGTGAATTTTCGAAGGAACGATTACATAAACTCTCTTTAAAAAATGAATTACGCATGTAGGAGTATGAACGCGTTAAAATGGCCAATTTTTGGCTCTAAGAAGAACGTCTCCTAAGAAATGCAATCTCTGTGTGTACGCGTGTTTAACAGATTGCATAACTACCTCAGTTTTTAAAATAAGTACATGGAATGCATTTCTAAGAACCGCTCCCTTGCGGCACTTTAGATCGTAAAAGAGCATCGTATAATGAAATGGGAATTTTATTACATGCATGTACCTTTTTAATACACACTTATGCACACAATTTTAAGCAACGCATTCCACCTTTTCAGACGTCTATTCTAATACCTCTTCGTAGTTGGTATTTAAGTGAAACGATTCTTATAGTGGCTGGGTGGCGAATGAAAAAGTACAATATTGAAAATTTTCCAATAACTACGTACGTGAAACTTCCCATTTGTAGTCTAATTTTCCAAAGTAAACCCTAACTGAGACTTTTGTACAAGATCATGTATGAAAATGTAAACACAAAATTCATCAAAATTTATTGTGATAATTTTTTCAACTTTCCAAACATCAAATCTTGATAACTGGTGAAACTCCACATTTATTACCCCTGATATTACTTTACTTGTATACCAAATTTTTTTGAGAAAATTTTACCCTTCATCAATAATAGTTACACTCTGAAATCGAAAGAGTTTCGATGCAAATTTCACCTAACAACTAAATAAAAGAATGAACTTTTCCATACACACAGAGCAAATCAACATAAAGGTAAGTAACCATCATATGAAATGTGCACACTGTACATGGTGTGCTATACCATCCTCCATATTTTAGACTTCCACAACCTGAGCATGTCAGACCCAAATTCCAGATAAATGCGAATTTCCTAGGCTGAACTAGAACATTTTAAGAGCTGTTGTCCCACGACAAACTAGTTTTGTCGGAGAATGTTTTAGGAATTGGAACTATTTATTCTACCAAAATTTGTCCAAACTGGTTTGGTCTGCGGATATTTTATAAAAAAACTAGCACATCCAGGGTCGGATTTAGCTTTTAGGCGCCTCTAGACAGAAAAAATTGCCGCCCCCAAATGAACTTTCGACCCCCCCTCCTATTCAAGTATTTCTGGTTGTGTACAGTGATAAGCGATACATGCCATATACCTATAGTCAGTTTAATTTAAAGAGATCCCTAGCATTGTTAGTAAACAATGCTCGTTAACCAATAAAATGTCATCAAAATGGTTTGAAAGACATTCCATTGGTCAATAGCCATTGTTTATCAATAAGCCAAGGACTTCTTTAAATTGAACATATTATAGCTATAATTTTGTTTCACTGGGAAAACATTTCTAAAGGTTTATGTGGGGAATATTTTCCAGAAAATTATCAAGTTGTTCATATATTTTGGGCAGTTGTTAGGTGTTGATTGTAAGTTGCTGCGTATATAGGTAGATCTGCAATGTTTTCAAAGTTTATCATCAACAATTTTTATTTTCAAACATAGCTGACTACTTGTAAGATAATTGTGCTCACTTTTCAATTATGTTCAAAAATTTCTTTAATAAATATGCAAAAATTTACCGCTACCAAAAATGTGCTATCCTAGGCCACCGCCTACATCGCCTAATGGGAAATCCGGCCTTGAGTACATCCACAGGGACATAGGACAAACTGGTTTTATCAAATAAATGCATTGCAGAGAAAACCAATTTATCCTGCAATATCTTCATTAGGTTAAACTAATTTGTTCTATTATCTAGTACTAGTTTTTCCTAAAATATCCGCAGACCAAACAAGTTTGGACAAATTTTGTTAAGATAAACTAGTTATTCCTAAAACATTCTCAGGTAAAACTTATTTGCGTATGGCCCTTAGGATGCTCTGGTTTGACTTGAGCAAAACTGGTTTGTCCTAGGATGACCTGTGGCCCTTAAGATGTTCTAGCTTAGCCTAAGAAATTTGCGTTTATCTAGAATTTGGGTTTGACCAGTAACATATACACAATTTGTATTAGGATCCTAGAAGTTGTAGGCAGAATTTGATAGTGTAAAGGTTATGATTAAAGTCCCTTGTCAGGGATAGTAACAAGACCATTGCAGTAAGATAAATATATGTTGAAATATACGAGACAAATTAATCAAAACGAACACATTGCACAAATGAACACTTAAAACGAAGCAACACACTTATCTGAAGCCACAGTGTTACCCCTTGGTACAGAGGGCTATCCCTTCCCAACAGAGTAGCTTACACTACCCTCTCTTTCTCTCTATCTGTCTCTCAAAAAAAAGGCTACTACAGACCATCAACTAAGATAAGTGGTATACTATTTTGAAATATACTAACATGGAGTATACTATTTTGGAATAAACTGTTGTAAATGTAGCGAGAATTTAAGATGGTAATTCAAACGTCGCTTCATTATTCTTAGAAATTTGATTAAGCCGTTTTATCTGCATCCGGTGGATCGAATGGTCAGCTTATTCATATGTTGTTTTAAAATCTTTTAGTCTTGTTGTATACATCACAGTGTAATATACGTTTATACTCGCGATCTATTTTCAACTGTTTTATAACATAAGCAACTTGCCATCTTAGAATACACAATTTTGGAGTGTGTAATTTTGGAATATACAAACTTGTGTAAGAGAAATTAAAGTACCTTTACAAATGGTTTGTTTTGTACGCATACAGCTCTGTCTAGGTATATAATACACTTGTTTCTATTTGTAATACTTTCACCCCTCTGCATGCCTGGTTTGACGAATGTGCACACTAGAATAAGACATCGCTTTGTTAGTAAGCTTGAAGACGAGCACTGTTAGGTCAATCTGCTGGTATGAAGTAGGCTCTAGGTTGGTGGATCCTGGTAGTTGGTGCCAGTTTTGGACACTGGGTGAGAGAATAGGAATGCTTTACACATATTCTGTTTACTATTGTAAATGGTGTTAGTATGATGCGATTATATATTTGTTAGGTACCAGCAGTGGCATAGCCAGGAGTGGCTCAAAGGAGGATTTTCTACTTGGAATATATCAACATATACTATTTTGAAGAACATCAACTTTCCAACTAAAAATAACATCATTTTGAAATATTCTATTTTGGGACATACTTTTTTGAAATTCACCATTTTGGAACTAAACAACTTGGAATGTAAGTGCCACCATGGCATAGTGGTTGAACTGCGGCTCACTAAACGAGAGGTCGTAGGTTTGAATCCCACTATGGGCAAAATGTATATGTAATGCATTGTTGCGTGCATCTAACAACTATTACACGTTTATGTCCCGAGCACTACCAGTTACAACAGAGATAATTAGACAACAAGCCGTCTATTATCAGATTCAAAAAGCTTGTAACTGGTTTGAGCGCCTACACGAGGCCCACTGCCGAACTCAGGATTGTAAAAACTCAGCTAACGATGCGGTGAGTTACCTGTAGATAGCGTAGAATGCAATGGGAACCTACTACGTGAAGGCTCTATAAAAAGATCTCCCTAGAGTCCATCCTGATACTATAGACATAGAGAACACGTTCGTGTTGGTTTTACACACTTTGGTGTATCAAAGCATGGCAGGCAGTCGATTTCAGGCGACTTGAGACCTATTTGATTTTTCATCTTGGAATGTATCAACATGGAATGCATTATATTCCAAAATGGCGAATTCAAAGTTGGCAAATCGGTATATTTATATCATTTTGGAATTTTTCTGAAGATAACTGTAGTCATAATTCTGGCTCCAGCATAATTATTTTGTATTCTGACATAATATTTTCAATTTGATTTTCTTAAATTATAAAAATTTGACACAGATGAAAAGTAGGAAATTTATTGGAGAGCGGGAGATAGTAAATCACAAAAATTTTTAGCGGTTGTGATAGGGATGAGTGGGTGAGTTTTTGGTTTGAGAAATGCCTAGCAGTTTTAAAAACTTGAAACACCTTTGGGGAGGGCTGGAGTAACAATGGTTCTAGAATAAAAAATTATCCGGTCATCCAATCGAGAGAAATTTCGAATTCAAAAGAAAGTAATTCTAGGGAAGTAAAGGCCTCTCCTCGATTTGTATTTATTGTTTCCGAGTGAAAGAAATTTGACTTCTTTTCTTAAATACTATGTCAGTTTTTCAGTTTGATTTTTCTGTCACGATAGCTAGGTCTTAGCTTGTAAGTAGGCAAGGCGTTTTAATTTATTTCTTCACGATATCATTTGTTTGAAACTTCACGTTCACTTTATTACGATAACATCTATCTAATTAACTATAAAGCAATTTAGCGATGGTATCAGTTCATTATCAAATTTATAAATGATTTTTCGTCCCAATATCTCAAGTTGAAATTCTTCGACAAATTCACTTCTTTTCAAAATTGAATAAAGAATTCATTACGAAATTTGTTCGCCTACTTGGCTATTATTTGAAGTCAGTTTAATGAATTTTAATTTTCTATTAGGCGCTTTGTAACAAGATTATTTCAAGTTCTAAAAGAGGAAATGAGGAATTTCTTGTTCCGAAGGTATGATGCTTAAAGAAACTGCATAAACGTTTTTCAAAAGGATGCATAAAATGGTAATGTTTCAAACACATTTTACATTGCTGTACAATGGTCGGGCAGCTTCACTGAGTGAAATACAATTTACGATGATAATTTTGCAAAAGAAATTTCGTAGGTACTAAATAAGTACCTACATTCTAGCAAGAGCTGGAAAACAAAAACTGAATATCCTTTTATCACTGGTTATCTGCTTCTCGAGACCAACTTCATTACAATAAATTCCAGACTTTTGTACGCTTCTTAAAATATATAAGTGTACCATAGCTTGCGAATGCGAGGTATCTCTATGAATACCCTTAATCGTTAAAGTTTATTTCACAACGTGCAAACCTTTGTGCATACATTATATACCTGTACTGAATACCTGCAAAAATTCAAGCATCGTACGAAAGTATCTAAAAAAACAGTAATAGTTCTTTTCTGTGGTAGGTAAGTATTTCTAAACGAACGTAAACGAAGTGTAGTTAGGTATGGTTCGCATAAAACCAATATACATATAATAACGAATAGAAATATTTTGATTACTCTATATAGATTATCTAATGAAGTAAACAGGGTTAATTCGGGCATTGTTGTAATATTTCAATGAAATCATACCTCGCATCGGGTTAAATGGAAGAACATTATATTCTCTTAAATTATCCATTTTCTGATCCACAAAATTTAGCTCAGGGTTGGTTGGCTTTTCAACATAATGATGCAAAAATCAGCCACGTAGGTAGATACTAGATAGGTAGTTAAGTGGGTAGAGGTACCTCTATAAGGGTGAAAGATTGAAATAACGTTATTAAGTTTAATTAACGAAATCGGAAAAACTATACGCGAAAATTTAATTAAGCTACGGATAATAAAGTTGAACTATACATCACATCTTTTTCGCACGAATTGATAATGATACCTACAAAATACTGCAAAAGCCAATAATATAGATAAAATATGAATTAAGATTATATTCTCGAGTTTGGCGAAGAGTATAGAAAAATATGGGATCGGCAATGAGGTAGTAATGGTTTTATACTACGTGTAACCTCTTCGCAATATATGGTATGGAAGGGTAAAGGGTTACGGAAAGATTATTCGCCAACATATACCGGTATAGATATAGGAAAGGGTAGAATAAATATTTACCCGAAGAAACGAGAATGAATTTCGATGTAGCGTGCAAAAAAGCTAGAAAAAATTCGAGTACAATGCAAACACAAGTTTTTAGTGATTTTTAATTATAGCCGCAATGTAGCCGAGACTTTACATTGTTTATAAGTACCACACTGGTAGAGTTACAAGGTGAATGCTCCTCAGTTTAAAATGTTAATAATTAAATTTAAACGCGAGGGTTGATTTTTTTCCTGTCGTTAATTTGTACTAATATTCTTTCGTAATGTAATGGTTTTTTTTTTATGTATTTTCTTGTGGTAGTCTATCGACTAAAAACGTCTCAAATTATTATTTCTAATTTAACGTTTTTTGCAAAATAACACCGACCTACTTACTAGGGAGAGGCGCGTATTTTTAAGATTCCAATTTTGCTAAAATTTAGATAGTTGAAAAAAGTATATCCAAAAACTTCAAATCCAAATTTCAAGCGCTGAAGTTGATTTTTTCGAATTTTGGCGAATTTTTAAAGTTTTTCCCTTCCAATGATAGTGGAAACATAATGTAAATTTTGAAAAATTCTTAAAAAATTAAAAAATGCATTTCGGCATCTAAAATTTTGGCTATATGTTACTCTCAAGGTGTGAGGTTTCCACCAGTCACCTTTTGAGCATCCTTTGCCCCTTACTTTTTATATGCATAATCGAATTTAAAATTTCAAAAATTATTTTTATTTTTATTGGTACATCTAAGAATGTAATCTTCAATCACCCTTTGATTTTTTATTTTTCGAGAAAGCACGCATTTTCAATGCAGTTTTGGTGACACAAAAAATCGTACTTTAATAAATTCTTAACTTATACACGATTTGTTGATGAGCTAAAATGATGGAGGGGCGAATGCTTCAAAACTGTCAATTTGGGTGCCTATATAAATATACCAACTAAATAGGTAAAAAAAAAAAAACGGATAAAATTTGACGTTAGTGTAATATCGGCGTTTTACGAGGCGTTAGTCTCCGAGCATAGCGAGGACGAAAATTTGAAAATAAAAAGCTTCAAAAATAAAAAAAAACTGGACATTTTTCGTTTTTGACAGAGTTGACAGTTTTTAAAAAAATTACTATTCCATAATTTATACCTAAATTTGATAAGAACCATAGGCGCAATTATAGCCTTTTTTTGAGGAGGCGAAGCATTTGAAAAAAATAAACATTAGTACTATTTTACTACAAGTACCCAAGTTTTATCAAAATTGAAGTCTGACAGCACACACACTTCCCTTGTAAGGGGTATAAACAGGGTTAGACAAATTTTTCAGGACGAACCGTTGTGACTCACCGAAATTTTCCCGATGGTTCTAAACGTAAGAGTGTGGTGGACACTTGAGCGAAACAAGGCCAAAAATTATGGGAAAAAACTCATTTTTAATGGCCCGAAAAATCTAATTTGGAAAACATTTAGTTAATTTACATCCTTTCTGGAAAATTTAGGCCTCCAGAGTGTCCAGGCTTAAGCGGAATTTTTCGTTCAAAAATACCTTCTAGTTCGTACTATTACACTGACAGGTTGATCGACATTTAGAGTAATTTTAAAGATAGAAATTGGACTGGTCCATGAGCAGAATCAGTTCAAGGAGATGATTTCCAAGCTGAATTCCAATTTTGAGAGCTCACAAATTTCAAAATTTGATATTGTGCAAAAAAAATACATAGCCCAGTTTTCTAGAAAGGAGGGATTTTGATCTCCAAAACCCTTCCTTGTGCAATGGGCATGAAATTGCACAATCTTTATTTATGCTTAATTATGAGATAAAACTCTAGATAGGAAAAATGAAGAGATGTAAGGGCAGTTAGAAAAAAATGTTGTGCATGAAATTTTTTTAAGATTTTTATTCGCAACACTTTTTTTTTACAGACCGAAGCTTGGACCATGAAAAAAATTGATTTAAGATACCAGGAAGAGCTCAAAACGGGAGTCTAGGGGCTATAGCCCCTCCAGACAGCCCAAATTGATCTTTGTGTAAGATGTTTTGCCTACCTTAAATATTTGTACGGAATTTTCAACTTCGAATCTAAAAAAAAGGGTATAGACACTAGATCAACTTTTTGCCCTAAATACCGTCCTCTATAAATTATTCTCTAACTTCATACAACTTCGATATCTCAAATAAAAAAAAAATTGGGTTTAAAAAGCACCGCTCTCCTTACAACTCTCCTTTTTTTTTTGCACCGTTTACTTGCTAAAAGACATCGCATGTATAATAACACTACACATCCGCATTATATGAAAATATTTTTTTATGAGTCTTCTTCTCCTACGCTGCTTTATCATGAAAGCGAGGAAGCACGCAATTGAGAATACTTTGGTACTCAGGTATCGGTGTGTCTTTTTATAATTTTCTTATCGTCGATTTATCAATTGCGTTTAGTTGACGGTTGAAATTTCGTCGTTACTCGAATTTATAGAGTTTTTCAAAACCTTCGCGTTATAATATAACGTTTCAATTATAATCTAAAAATACTTCGCTTCGTTTTATATGGTTTTTGTACTCCGCGTATTAGGGTATTATTCAACTTGGATTCGTCGCGGGTAGAATAAGCCATGGATTATGTAACGAGGATGGATTATCTGAACCGTATTACTCTGTAGAGAAAAACAGCTTATATGTATGTAGTTGCTCTTCGCATATACGAATTCCAAAAGTCAATGTACAAATTATTTCACAAAACTATTGTAAGACACTGAGTAATAGAGAGGGAAAAAATTGATGCGATCAACGCGACGAACTTATTCTAGATAGGTACCTACGTAATATTCTATTGTTTTTACGTTGTAATTTCGCATAATTAATTTCTATCGGTGTTGTTTTAGGTGTGTTTATTCAAGTCCCTTGTTTCATATTAGCACGCAACAGGTTTATTCATTCAACGATGTTTCCATTAATCAAAATGTACACTGTACAGATAGCGTATAGTAGCACCTTTTTTCGCATTTGACTTATGTAGTCGTACTTACGTATTATTATTGTAAGTACTGCTTAAAAACATGTAAATTATTTATTTTCGAGCTTTTTTAAGTTGATTTTTCAATAATCAGATCGCGAGCAATCGTTGTAGAAATACAAATTGTCTTCAAAATCATTTGACAAGTTGAGTGAATTTCTTTTGACAAAATCTCAACATATTTACACATACAAACAACATCAGTGAAGGGGGAGAAAAAACGCCCCCCTAGAGCGATTTTTTCACGTAAAAGTCTATTTCTACAAACAAAAAAACGGTGTAATTCATCATTATGTCAAAATACTCAACTGCAGAACCCTACCCTTTTAATAGATAATTTTTTTAATATGAAAGGTTACATCCAGCATGAGACCAAACCTCTCTCCATCCATCTCAGCTCCATCTTCAGATGTCACACTAACGAAGTACTTCTTTTCACCAAGCATCGATTAAATAACTGAAATGGAGTATTTGCATCTCTTAGATATAAGTTAGTCATTTGTTGATTTCCACTATTGATAGTTTAAGTATTTTGTCAAATTAGCTACTCCAACATAAACAAAGGAACGGTTTGAATTCATTGTTAAATGCATAGAACACATTTTTAGCCATTTTAACATCTCCGGTCTAGTTTCAGTTTTTCTCAGAATTTTCAAACCTGTACCAAAACTACTCTGATAAATTTTGGTAGCTGAAAATTTGACTACAACATACCGTAGGCATATCAAATCGACTGATTGGGGTTTTAACGGATCCGTGGTCATGCGTACAAACTGCGTATTTTTTCGTTGTGTCAGTTTCAAAAATTTTGAACATTTTTTGAATTTAAAAAATTCTCGCACGTGTACTCGCCTCCAAAACCCTTAGATTAGCTGAAAAACACGATAAAACGCTTTGGTAAGTTCGCTCTCTACAATAAACTAAAGCTGAATTATTAACAGCTGAAGTTGGTTATGGCTTGTAGTAAGTTAGGTAGAAATTCTAAAATTCGGATGAAAAATCGAAATTCAGTTACAAGCTACAGAAAAGTTTAAAATAGTCCAACATTATTCAAAGAAGAAAATTTCATGTGAAAATTAAGTTACATATATTAAATTTTCAAAATTTTCAAACTTTTTTCTTAATTTCTGAAGAAAAAGAGGAATTCAAAACTAATTCAAAATGGTTACAGATGAGTTCTAAAATTTCATTTTAAATACGAGTTAATATTTTTATAATTTTCGGAAGTTTCTAGTTTTTTTTTTTTTTGAATTTTCAAATTTTTCTATTTAAGTATATTTTTTTTCGTAAGACTCCTAAAAATACACTTTTTAGTCCTTAAAAAATTCAAACAAAACTTCCTTTATGTCTATGTAAATTTTGAAATTTTTAAACAATTTAGGACGGATTAACGATCAAATCAGGGACATCAAATTTTTACCACACTCATTTGACGTAATTTTCCAAATTTTTCGTTACACTCCCTTTATTCCTCCTCCCACTTTTGAAAAAGCCTGAAATTGAAACGCTCTGTGGTGCACCATTTATTTTAGAACATAGCAAAGACTAGGATTTCTCATCGAGGTGGGCGGGGGGATTAGCTTCTCCAATAAGCTGCAAAAGTTGGTAAAAAAAAAAACTTATAAATCGTAAAAAATTGGTAGAAAATTGGTGTAGAAAAAAAAGAAAAATTATTCTAACTACACGAGCTTTAAAACTTCTTAGAATAGAATTTTAATTCTAAAAAATCGAATTTTTCCAACATTTCGCCCTCGCTTTGCACGAACAAGCAAATATCCGTTATTTATTGCATACTTATAAACACAGGGCCCTAAAAATCACTGCTTTTTATGCCATAAAAAAATCTGTATTTACCATGGCATAAAAAATTGGTAAAAATTATACATTTCAGTTGGAAAATTTTTCATTTTCACCAAAAACCCCTTCTAATTTTTCAAAATTTAATCACGAACAAATCTATTCATTGTTTTTTCTATTTTCAGAGCAAAAATTTACGACCAAATAAGTTTCTTTTCAAGTGATAAAAAATGGGTTAAAATGTCTGTTTACGCTCTTCACTCTTGATACACGTGTCAAAAAATTTTTGCCCTCGATCCACTCGTACTCTACTTTTGCGTTGCTAAACGATTAAAAGCGGGAAGGGAGATTGATTTGGAGACCCCCACAATTTTTTACACATTTTACAAAAGAGAAAAGAAACGTAAATTTCAGCGAATAGAGCTTGAAATGAGCTAAAGTGCTCATTTTTGGATCATTAAACCAATCATAGTAATTTTCAAAGCAATGAGATGTACACCAATGTTAGAAAAATTTTGTTATTGCTTGTTGATCCCTTCGGATTTTTTGCTCGTGCAAAAATATATCGTTAAAAAAATGGCGATCCCCTCCCTTCTTCCCGATATTCACGCTACGTCATTTCTAGAGCATCACCAGGAAACCAGTGAGCATGCCTTACAAATGAAAATGAAGTCTGACTACGAACCTGCCTATATCGCCTTTTTCGATCCTCCTAATATAAAAGATAAGATAACGAGCGTATCCCGATATCTCCACGACGAAGTCCTGGCATAAATAATAAATACCTATCGCATTTTTAATCAGCAATCTCAAAATGTCGATTTTTCGAAATTTGTAAAAATTCGCGAGTAAACCCCATCGTTGGTTCTTTTTGATAAAGAAATATTCCAACGAATTTGGTACCTAGCTACCTACTTAACTTCTTACCGCATAAACTATCAACGAAGTTATGAAAAAATCAAAGATAGAATATAGGCAACCATTTGAACAAATCGACTCTCGTCCTAAGCTTGTAAAATATAATGTAGGCCTACACAACACACACGTGTCATAAAAGTTGCGTCATAACACGATAGGCATCAAATTTGCACAATACACGATGCACCGTATAGAATTTCTCAAAATTCTTTCGTTACAATAATTAGGCCCCTGCGCAAGGGGGACTTTAGTGGACCAAAATCTCTCCCAAGGACGAAAAAAATGTGAATTTTTCTTTAAAAACTTAGTCGATTAAGTCCGAAAAATTGCATAAATTACTCAAGAATTTTTGCAACCGCAGTTTTTGATGATTAAAAATATAATTTTTTCTAAAATTTTCACCCTCACTTCGCTTAGGGCAGATGCATTTTTTTTACACAATATTAAATTTTGAAATTTGTGTGCACTGAAAATTGGAATTCAGCTCTCAAACCCTCTTTTTGGACTGTACTCACGCATGGGTTTGGTATAAATTTTGAAATATAACTTCTGACATGCGAATTAGGGTGGGTCAAAAAAAACAATTATTTTTTTTTCACTTGGTACCCTAAAAAACTGGTTGGTAGACACCTCAAAAAAATTCTCTCCACGTATGAGCTCTTAATTTTAATAGGAACGTCCTCCGCTTTTCAGATTTCTATTTTTTTTCTATTGTTATAAAGAAAATTGCATATCTTGGTGT